>JASANF010001188.1:0-21411 GCA_030248245.1 Trissonchulus sp. WLG1_4 | reverse complement strand
TAGTTTGGAGACGACCACCGGGTCCGTCAGGTGGTCGCGGGCCTTGAGACCCCGCATAAAACTATCCTGTATAGCCTGTCTGAAAATGGGCTTCACAGTTGTCGGTTCTTGCATGCGCATTCAATTTGCACTGGGTTCTTGGAATGTGCGCAGCCTGCTCCGGACTGAGTCGCCGTCTCTTATAGCCAGGTCCCTTCACCGCTTAAAGGTATAGAGGTCACCGGCATAGAGGTCACCTGTCTGTCTGAGCTATGATTCAGGCGGTTCAAATGCCTACCGGTTCCCAGTGCCGCCCCCACGTTAATACCCGTTGGCCACACTATGTACTGCTCTACTCGGGGCCGGAACGCCACGGTTGACGGGGCGTTGGTTTCGCCCTTGAGCGCCCGCTTCCACCGGTCTATGTTGGATTGGGACCCGGTGTCTGACCGTGTGGCGCGTTTACACCTCGCCGCTAAACCGTTCAACCTCTCATATATATTTATGCCCCCATCAACGACGCGGATCCAAATACCAAAGACTCATTCTACCAGCAGTTGTACAACTCATTAAGGAATGTGCCCAAGTCGGATTTCCCTCATTGTGGCTGGTGACTTTAATGCCCAAATTGGACCTCGTAATTGCTCCTCCGAAGCCAGACACGTTGGTCCTTATGGTATCGGCGCCCAATGGGGAATGATAAACAGTTAATGTCCTGTCTGAACCGTTTTGAACCTTTTCGCGGCTTTTACAAATTTTCGGCACAAGCAATGTCACCTAGAGAGCTGGAAATCTCCTGGCGACCGGCATGGCTACCGGCTTGAACAGTACCTTCTTATCCGAAGCAGATGGCGTGAATCTGCGCTTGACTGACTGCTCCTACTGGGGTACGGATCTCAGTATCCGACCATGCTATAATCAAGGCTCGTCTCCGGCTACGCCTTTCAGTCATCGGTCGCACAAACTCGAGTAAGGTTGACATCGCCAAGCTCAGTGACCCCATTGCTTGGCGACAATTTGCAAAATGCAGCCTCCCATTTGATACAGCGCTTCCGTCCCCGAGCCCCAGACTACGGTGGATGAGCAGTGTCACACACTGGCCAACACACGGCGAGCTGCCACTACCACCCTCGGTACCTCTCCTCGGCGTCACAACCCCTGGCTAAGCGCCGAAATTCTTGTGGCGATCGACCGCTGTCGTCAGGCTTACAATCACCATGTGCCAAATACAGCCCATATCCGCCGCCTACGCCGTCAAGCGCACCGTGCCACTGAAACAGACCTGAACTCGTACTTCGATGAATATTGCGAACCAGATGAACGACGCTAACAGACGAGGTCATCGCCGGACGCTCTCTATCGGCTCTTGCGTGCTGCTTTCCCTGGTGTCCATTAAGAAAACGCGCTGGAGCCACCCTGCTCTAACACGACCGTCACCAATTTACAGTCACAAAGTATACGAAACAGGTGGCGTGAATACTTTTCGGTACTGCTGAATGGTCCGGCTCCCGCAGAGCAGCTGAGAGACTATGAGGCCCGTTTCCACGGCTTCTTAGACGTAAGCACTCAAGCCCTCTCGGAGCTAGAGGTTGCGACTGCGGTCCGCGGATTGAAACCGGGCAAAGCCGCTTGCATTTAACATCGACCCCGCACTCTTCCAAACTGGTGAAGATCTGGTCATTCGCCGTCTAAAAATTTTGCTGACGGCTGTCTGGAAACACGAAGCAATACCTGTGGAGTGGCGAACAGCCATTGTCATCCCGATTTTTAAGAAAAGGAGCCGGCCGAGTGCTCTAACGTGGCATTTCTCTTCTTTTGTGCCGGCTACAAAATCTTGGAGCACATAATTCTCTGTCATATTGATCCTAAGCTTGAGCTGGTCTGGCGTGAAAACCAGGCTGGCTTTCGCGCGGTAGGAGCTGCACCGACCATCTATTTACTCTAGACATCTAATCGATCTCCACTATGAGTTCTGCAGACCCCTTTTGATCGCCTTCATTGACTTCGGTGCCGACTTTGAACGCTGGCAGGCCGGGGCTGTGGTTGATCCTTGACGGCTTGGGTGTTCAACCAACATCATCCGGGTCTTAAAAGCCCGATACTCGGGCACCTCCGCCCACGCTCGGTCTGATGGCGCCTGCTCAGAAAATTTCACCGTTGCTACAGGCGTCCGCCAAGGTGCCTTGCTCTCGCCCCTGCTGTTGAACTGCGTGATCGACTTCGTCCTCGCATCGGCGCTCAGGGACTGCGAGGGCATCACCACCCTAACCTCAGGCCACCCCCTCAAGGACCTAGATTATGCTGACGACGGCACTTTGTTGGCATCCACGAACGACGATCTTCAATTGGCGGTTTCAAGGGTGGCAGCATGTGCTTCCTGGGTCGGACTAAGCATAAATGCCGCAAAAAACGAAGATCTGGTGACTGCTGCTGCTGTAGCCCGCCGCCTGTTATACTCCTCGACAACGAAGCTCTCAAAACCGTTACCTTCTTCCGCTACCTCGGCTCTCAGCTAACCAGTAACGGCGACCCAGCTCTAGAAATTAGTACTCGTATCGCCTACGCCGAGACAGCATTTAGCGCGCTTAACCGCAAGTTATGGAGCCGACGTAACGTCCGCCAAAATCAAGTTCAAGGTCTACGAAGCTTGCGTACAGTCGATCCTGCTCTACGGCTGTGACACGTGGCCAGTCAGGGCCGCCGATATGCGGCGTCTTGAGGCATGCGAACTGTTCCCGCCGAATCCTCAGGGTAGACTACACGTCTCATACCTCAAACTTGGAGGTGCGCCAACGCGTTAGTCCACCAACATCGATATCGCATATAATAAGGCACCGCAGACGGCGTTGGCTCGGCCACGTGCTGCGCATGCACCCAGGCTGCATTCTGAAAGACTCCCCTGCTTTTTTCACCTCCATCGCAGTGGACCCGCCCGCCAGGAGGAGTCCGCACGACTTGGCTGCGTACTGTTAAAAAAGACACGGACTTTCTCCGCAGCACCTATGGCCGGGCTTGGCACGATTCTTGGCTAACTACACTCGAACACCAAGCTGCTGACAGTGGTCAGTGGCTCACAATCTCACAGGCTCATGCTGACCATGACAATGGATAATGCATCTCAACCAACCAACCATTTTTTGTATAAATTCTGTGTATTTTTTGTATTTTTCAAAAAAAAGTTATATTTCATGTCGATATCAAATATCATGATTTTTTAGTAACTGAAAACTTCTGGGAGCAAACTGGTTTTAATTTTGTGTATATGTATGTAATACCGTGATAATACATTGTTTATATAGCATACATATTACGCTCAAGTTGCATGTTTCTGGATTGTTTCTGAAACTTTTTTGGTAGAGTGCTCCTTTTCACCACACAGAATACTGTCCTACTCCACATGGGGTATATACTATATAAGCTTCATATGTCTGTTGTATTCTAGTGTTTTCAATGAAAAAGCCCCCTGAGCAGTTTTCAAAAAAATACAAAAATTATACGAAATTTATACAAAAGAGTACAATTATTGTACAAAAATTTGCACAAATTTTATACAATAATTGATTAAAAAATGTTCTGTTTAAAACGTATTTTAAGCTTCATATGCCTGTTGTATACTAGCATTTTCAATGAAAAAGCTTCGTGAGCGGTTTTCAGAAAAGTGCAAAACATACAAAAATCGGATCAAGTGCAGTTGGGGGGGGGAATAGTGGACCTAAATTTTGAAGTAGAGCACCTTGAGGGAAGTATTTTTTATAATAGAACCCCTATCCACCAATTTGGATTTTCTGAGCTATGACCCCTTAAAAGTTGCATTTTCAGTGTTCTTGGAAGTGAACGTAGGCCAAAGTTCGAAGCAAAAAATGGCTACAATCTTTGTTTTTGGATAGTTTTGAGTGCGTTATGATGTTTTAAGGCATCGTCTAGGCTTAATTGGCAGGATTCTCTAGGCTAAGCTGGCAGGATTTTTTCTGAAAATTTCGATTTTTTATTGCCTGAGCCTGAGCCTAAGCCTAAGCCTGAACCTAAGCCTAAGCCTAAGCCCCATACTAAGCCTAAGCCCTAAGCCTAAATTAAGGCCAAGATAGAATTTGGTCAAAAATTGGACGTTTCTGGCAAATTTGGCCATTTTTTCGGCAGGAACTCGTTCAAAGAGCCTTTGTTTTGATTCTAAAGTACTGTAACCAATAATTTGACACCATTTAGACATGATTAGAACGTACAGAAATTCGTATAGAATTCGTACAAAAATATTTGAATTGAAAGTACGAAATTTATACAAAATTGTACGAAATTTATACAAACTTGCACTCTGAAGGGGGCGCTCCAGGAATTGGGGGTTACATCGAAAATTGGCAAAAAAGTTGGCAAATGTCGGATTTTACTATACATATATGCAGTATGGCACAAAAGAACACTGGAGGCAAAATTTAAAATCACGTGATCATGTCACGTGACTCCCAGAGCGCCAAACGTGAGTGAATTTTCGGCAAAGGATAACTCTGCTTATTCTTCGCGTATAGTCACACTTTATGTACTAAAATGTAGCTCATGTGCTTCTCTAGTTGAACATTATTTTGGTTTTTAACATGTATGATGGATTTGGATAAAAAATGTGTGTCTATGTGTTTTCGAAGTCGAACTCTGAGCAATAAAATTCATATAAAAAAAAATTCTAAGCTTTATTTTAAAAAACTAAAAAATTGCGCAGAGCCTAAGACTATAATTGTGCAAAATTTTGTAGAAAAATATTTTACCAGCATTTTATAATCGAATGCCAAAAAAATGGTTTTGTATTCACACAGCCTATGTAGCAGGTACTAGGTCTCGTGTTTACGTACGATACACAACACAACTATAGGTCCGTAGATATAACTGACCTAGTGCTACAAAAGGGAGACAACACAGACGACCTGTAATAAGTATACCGTTTAATAAAAAAGCACAGCGAGTCTCAATAACTACAAAACAAATGTCTCCCGTGACCGAGTTCACACTTACAGATGTTAACTTACAGATTAGTAACCTTAGTTATAGTCTTTGATTAGTGAAGACTGTGTTTTTTTAAGTCTAATTAAAGTCTACAAATAATGTTTCAGTCTCAGAGTTACTAAAACCCGATTTACACGATTTAAATTAAACATTAAATCAAGATAAAAGTCTTGCCTTGGTATTGTCCGATTCTCGTTACTTGAAACAGGTCTGAATCACAATTGTTCGTTCTCAAAAATAAAACGTCGTCTAGTAGTACTTTTTACGGTCGTCTAATACAAAATCAAGTAACAAAAAACAGTTCTGTGTGCCAATAAACGCAAAAAAAAACAATTCGATCACGTAAGCAGCTTCGAAATAACTCTGTAGTACCTCAGAACATCAATAACAGAACAGAATAACTGTTTCGACTCGTGTGGCACAACTGAACAGCAGAAAAAAAACAAACTTGGCACAACATGCAATCGGTGCAGCAAAAAAACGGGTTTCGTACCACTTCTATTCGGTGCGTAATCAAAATCTGGTTTTGGCGCCACTTGTATTGGGTGCGTAATCAAAATCGGGTTTCGGCACCACTTGTAGCAGGTACTAGGTCTCGTGTTTACTTACGATACACAACACAACTATAGGTCCCTAGATTGTAACTGACCTAGTGCTACAAAAGGGAGACAACACAGACGACCTGTAATAAATATATCGTTTAATGACAAAGCACAGCGAGTCTCAATAACTACAAAACAAATGTCTCATGTGACCGAGTTCACACTTACAGATGTTAACTTACAGATTAGTAACCTTAGTTATAGTCTTTGATTAGTGAAGACTGTGTTTTTTTAAGTCTAATTAAAGTCTACAAATAATGTTTCAGTCTCAGAGCTACTAAAACCCGATTTACACGATTTAAATTAAACATTAAATCAAGATAAAATCTTGCCTTGGTATTGTCCGATTCTCGTTACTTGAAACAGGTCTGAATCACAATTGTTCGTTTGTCTCGTTAGGTCTCTAGATTGTAACTGACCTAGTGCTACAAAAGGGAGACAACACAGACGACCTGTAATAAAATATATCGTTTAATGACAAAGCACAGCGAGTCTCAATAACTACAAAACAAATGTCTCCCGTGACTGAGTTCACACTTAGAACAATTCCCAGGAATCGAGGGACTTCGCAGAGTGAGAGTCTTACGAAGTAAGGTCTCCTCTACCTGTCTACCTATCAAGGTTCAATACAGCTGCTACGGTAAAAACACACTCTATAAAAATCTACCTAAGGGACCGACTAGAATCTCCAACTGACTGTTGAGCAACTAGCGAAAGTGTGGATGTCTCACTCCTTTATATAGTCTCCTGTCAGCCTATTTATAGTGTCTTGACATTTAGGCTGACATTTAAGATGGCATTTAGACTTGGCAAGGTGCCGGAGACTCATCCCAACTTAGAATAGCTAAGGAGGGAAAATCAATATTGTCTAGGCTAGTTAGGCTAGGTAAGTTAGAGACACATAGGAATTAGGCAAGTAGTCTAGGGAAGGAGACTTTATATAGGGAAGGAGACTTTATATGTAGGTAAAAGACGCTACATAGGTTACACCTACATATATTTGAGTCTGCTGCTTCTGAAAATTACTTCTTGTGCGAGTTTTTTGCACAGAATGCAATAAAATTGTTTTAAATTTTCATTACGACTAATAAAAATTACGTATCGTCTGTTTGGAAAACCTCAAAAAGCGTTGATGCACTGTTCCAAATTTGTGTGCTATGGAGATAGGCACGTCAAAACATCAGAAATAGTACTTTGGGCAACTTTCCTTCAAGAATGATAGGTCATTTTGGCTGTTTTTAAAAAGTACGGCCCAAATCCTTGATTCCCGAAGCGCCACTTGAATACAAAATTTATACAAAACTTATACAAAAATTGGATCAAGTGCAGTTGGGGGGGGGGAATAGTGGACCTATTTTTTGGAGTAGAGCACCTTGAGGGAAGCATTTTTTGTAATAGAACCCCCATCCACAAATTTGGATTTTCTGAGCTATGTATGACCCCTTGAAAATTGCATTTTCATTGTTTTTGGAAGTGAACGTAGGCCAAAGTTCGAAGCCAAAAATGGCTATAATCTTTGTTTTTGGATAGTTTTGAGTGCGTTATGATCTTTTAAGGCATCGTCTAGGCTTAGTTGGCAGGATTCTCTAGGCTAAGCTGGCAGGATTTTTTCTGAAAATTTCGATTTTTTATTGCCTAAGCCTGAGCCTAAGCCTAAGCCTGAACCTAAGCCTAAGCCTAAGCCTGATACTAAGCCTAAGCCTAAGCCCCATACTAAGCCTAAGCCCTAGGCCTAAGCCTAAGCCCAAGTCTAAATTAAGGCCAAATTTGAATTTAGTAGTCAAAAATTGGAGTATTGGACGTTTCTGGCAAATTTGGCCAATTTTTCGGCACAAACCCGGTCAAAGAGCCTTTGTTTTGATTCCAAAAAATTGTAACCAATAATTTGACACCATTTAGACACGATTAGAATAGAAAAAACAAGAGCTTCGGAAAAAATTGCGAAAACGTCCCTCACTGAGGGTTCAAATTTCGGGGGGTTGTATCTCAGAAAATCCAAAAAATGAAATAGGGGTTTTTGAAGCAAAAATGCTTCCCCCAAGGTGCTCTACTCAAAAAAATAGGTCCACTATTTCCCCCCCCCCCCCCAACTGCATTTAACCCCAAAAATTGTACAAAATGTACACAAAAAATACAAAATTTATACAAACTTGCTAAGGTAGAAATACAAAATTTATACAAAAATTATACAAAATATATACACAAAATATTTTGCATATTTTTTGTATAATTTTTGAACTTTTTTTTGTTCAGATTTTGTACTCACTTTTTTTCCTGTGGGCCCAAATCGCTGATGGGGGGGGGGGGCAAAACCACTGAGGGGGGCCCTGGGCCCCCGGGCCCCTCCCGTGGCTACGCCACTGGCCCTAACCGTGCCTTTCCTTGTTAGTGTTAGTGTTAGGTTGTGAATTCTGGATCAATTGCAGTTGGGGGGCGGGAATGGGCGAATAGTGGACCTATTTTTTGAAATAGAGCACCTCATGGGAAGCATTTTTTGTAATAGAACCGCTTTCCATAAATTTTAGTACCTTGGGGGAAGCATTTTTGCTTCAAGAACCCCTATTTCGTTTTTTGGATTTTGTGAGATACGACCCCCCGAAAACTGAACCCTCCTTGAGGGACGTTTTCGCAATTTTTTTCGGAAACCCGTGTTTTTTTCCGTTCAAAACGTGTTTAAGCGGGCGCTCCGGGAATCAAGGATTTGGGCCGTATTTTTTAAAAACAGCCAAAATGACCTATCATTCTTGAAGGAAAGTTGCCCAAAATACTATTTCTGATGTTTTGACGTGCATGTCTCCATAGCAAAAAATTTGGAAAAAATTGGACAATTTACTGATTTTATTCAACTTTTACACAAATTCAGCAAGTAAGCCAGTGCATCAACGCTTTTTGAGGTTTTCCAATCAGACGATACGTAGATTTTATTAGTCGTAATGAAAAATTAAAACAATTTTATTGCGTTCTGTGCGAAAAAATCGCACAAGAAACCATTTTCAGAAGCAGCAGACTCAAATATAGTCTGTGTGAATACAAAACCAATTTTTCGGCATTCGATTATAAAATGCTGGTAAGATATTTTTCTACAAAATTTTACACAATTATAGCCTTATAGCTCTGCGCAGTTGAACAACGTTTTAGTTTTTTAAAATAAAGCTTAGAAATTTTTTTATATAAATTTTATTGCTCAGAGTTCGACTTCGAAAACACATAATGACATTTTTTATCCAAACCTGACATAATTGTTAAAAACCAAAATAATGTTCAACTAGAGAAGCGCATAAGCTACATTTTGGTATATAAAGTGTGACTATACGCAAAGTATAAGCAGAGTTATCGTTTGCCGAAAATTCACTCACGTTTGGTGCTCTGGGAGTCACGTGACATGATCACGTGATTTGAAATTTTGCCTCCAGTGTTCTTTTGTGCCATAGTACATATATGTATAGTAAAGTTTGACATTTGCCAATTTTTTTGCTAGTTTTCAATGTAACCCCCGATTCCCGGAGCGCCCCCTTAAGGTGGCTCTCCGAATAACTGACTTTAGGCAGTAAAAGTTTTCAGTCACGTTTTCAGGTCTTTGTTCTTGAAGAAAGGTTGTTCAACAGTGAATTACTTTTCGTTTGATATACATAACATGTAGTTTTGTTGAAATTAATTTTTTGACCCGAATTTTGATACGGCAAAATCTTCAAATCGATTTTCCGAAAAATTGTATATGGCTTTTGTTACTTTTGATAACGGTTTTCCGCAGATAATAGGTGACTGCAACTTTTTAAAAAGTCGTTTGTGTAGGCAAACATTTGTAAAATAATTTTCAAATTACGTTGAGCGATATAGACAAAAATGCACTATTTTTCAAGCTAATTTTTCGTTAGCTACTTTTTGGCTTCTCCAACTTTTCTCAATGGTTATTTGCATTAAAAAATACGCTCTATTTTTTGACACTCGAGCAGCTGAAAAAAAGCTGGAGCAGCTGGAAAAAAGCTGGAGCAGCTGAACAAGTAGGCCCCAAAAGGGGCAATGTTCCTTCCCCGGTGTCTACCTTTCAAGTTTACTTGAATTGTATCTACTGTACGCTACGGCTACACTGCGTAATTTAGGTACTTACCCTATTACCTAGCTTATTCTAAATTGCACTGCGTATCCTAAACTATGTACTACCTACTTTCGTAAACTATCCTAACTACGTATATACATTTACAAAAAGGTGCTGCAGGATGTTAAGCATCCCGCTGCAGCGAGCCATTCGGCCCCAATTACGCTTTGATCTGAGCTGAGCACATCAGCTCCAAGAAGCGATAAACAGTGTTATCCAGGGTCTCTTATATAGTCCTGGTGAAACATTACGGTGCCGAGGCTGAAAAAGTTACACCAAAACACTCTACATCGATTATTGATTTTCATGGATATACGCAGACAAAAATCAGCAGCCAACTCCCAGGCGGAAAACACACACAAAACATACAGGCTATGCAGCCTGCTCAGCACCGTTTAACGCTGCGAACAGTTAGTTTCAAAACAATAGTTCCTTCTCTAGAAGGAACAAAAAAAGCTGGAACTGCAGCGTTATCATGACAACGGAGCAGCTAGTCTATAGTGACCGCCATACTTATCCGCATTTTTTCAGCTGCTCCAGCTTTTTTCCAGCTGCTCCAGCTTTTTTCCAGCTGCTCGAGCAGCTGAAAAAAAGCTGCAGCTTTTTTCAGCTGCTCGAGCAGCTGAAAAAAGCTCAATGTAAGTAAACACGGCCTTAGGCTTAGTATGGAGCTTAGGCTTAGGCTTAGTATCTGGCTTAGGCTCAGGCTTAGGTACAGCAGGCGGGGGAAAAACCTGCGTTTTCATATTTCGACATACGGGAAACCAAAAAAATCTGTCGTAGGCCTAACCTTGCTCTAAACGCTGGGACCGGTTTCATTTCGCTATTTCTTACGGTTTTTTCGCGGGAAGCCAAAAACTTGCCTGGGAAAAACCCATTTGGGGGAATAAAACCTATGTGGCCGGGGAAAAAAACCATAAATCACCCGAAAAGTGTGTTAGCGGTAGTTTTTCAACGCTATGGCACGTATTCGGAGTAGTAGAGGCCCCTGATGTCAAAACTAGACGCATATTTGCTATGGGGCCTCAGGTACACAAGTTTGAAAACTGCCCTTCGCAGCCCATCAGGGGCGGACCGTGACCTCCAAAAAGGGGGGGGGGGATACGGCATAAACTCTTTTTACCTTTTTTGACCTTTTTACTACGTTCTTAAGCTGCGTTACTACGCTGCACTCTGCGTCATGATGTTTTCGAGAGACAGTGTTGTGCATAGAAACAGTTTCGGTGGTCGGGGGGAATGACTTAGATTTTTCGTAATGGGTTGAAATGCACATTTTAGCAAGTTTAACACTTAAACAAAACGCCTTAAAAATGCAACATCGCTAAATCACAAAGTTGCAGGGGTCTGGGGGCGTCAGCCCCCAGAAAAATTTGGAGATTTTTGTAAATTTTAGGCCGAATTTGGTTAACTAGAGACGTATCAGAATTTTTTCCGACAGGAAAATTAAAACAAAAGATGGGAACGTCATATCAGACAGTATATTAGACAAGTAAATATACATACTCGCGCAGACATGCACAGGCTTTGATGAAAGATAGTATATAACAAAGAATAGTAAGCACCCAGGTAATAAAATCGAGATTTGTTAGATTTTTAGGCCAAATTGAACAACTGGAGACGTATCGGAAATTTTTTTTTTGGCAAGCCACAGAAACCAATGACTGGACTTTACGAATTCACCCCTACTGCGTCAAAATTGTTTCACAATTTTCGAATTGATTTGTGAATTTATCCCAATTATTGCGAATTTGCGGAACACTATGAGCTCAGCAACATAAAAAACATATACAGGCGCGCATATGCCCAAGTTGTGAACCTGATGATAATATTTGTTGTTCACTCTTTAAAATACAAAATCTGTGAACAATTTGAGGTATAACACGATTTGAATAATGACAGCAATTCAGGGAAATTTACTTTATATGGAAAGTTAATAATATGTTAAACAAAGCCGAACAGTTGCAGGAGGTGAAGGCGGCAGCCCTCTGAAAATTTTTTCAGTTTAGGCCGAATTTTTTCAACTGGGGACGTATCAGAACTTTTTCAGACAGGGAAATTAAAACAAAAGATGGGAACCTCACATCAGGGGCCGTATTCTCAAACTTACCTGCAGGTAAAGTTAGGCTAACTTTACCCACAGGTAAGGTAAAGGTAAAGTTAATTCTGAGGGTAAAGGTAAAGTTAAAATTGAAAACAAGGTTAACATCAACCATTGAGGGTAAAAATTTGCACAATACATTGTGAAAAACAAAAAAAACCACTTTTCTTGCCCGAATGTTAAAGATAACCTCAGCTATCACGTTGGCTTTAGTCACTGTTTGAGAATATGATTTTACCTTCACCTTACCTGTGGGTAAAGTTAGCCTAACTTTACCTGCAGGTAATTTTGAGAATACGGCCCCAGAGTAGGAGACTGTATATATTAGACAAGTGGATGCAGCACACAAGTGGATGCAGCATGCTGCATGATGTAATGTAAGGTTGAACCATGGACATTGAACAACCTGAGCCAGATGAAACCGCAAAGCGAAGTTAACTCAGCGCGTTGGTTAGGCATGCATGCATAGGCTTGATAAAAAATTTGGGGAAAATGTCCGATTTTGAGGCCAAATTTCATCAATTTACGGCCATTTTTGGTATGCGGTTCCAAAAAATTTTCCTTTGTTCCGGGCAAAAGGGGGGATATATCCCCTATATCCCCCCCACCGTCCGCCCTTGCAGCCAATAATAAAATTTTGAATGTTCAGATTTGAAAACAAAACACCTTTATTTCGCCTGAAAAAGTTGAAAACAACTAGAAAGTTGCGATAACGCTTCCGATGCTTGCAAAATTTGCACTTTATGGCTACTTTTTACGCCATCGACGCTCAGTGGGGAGTACCGCAAGTGGTTGTGACTGGTCGGTGACGGTCAAACTGAAGAATAGGGGGAAAATTATTTTCGGCTGGCACGTACCTCCCACCCCATCTTTTAATAAAAATATAGAACCCCCATCGTCAGCCAAGCCCCCAATCTGATCTCTAGCCCCCAAAATAGAAGAAGAAGAAGAATAAGCTTTACTCCAGGAAATACGCCATATATAAACGACAAAAAAAGACGAAAACTTCATTCCGGTTAAACAAAGACTAAACAGAACAGAGTAACATTAAATATGGAGATAAACAGATGAATACAGCAAAAAAATGTATATAGCATATATAGCAGCTACAAAACAAGAAAGAAAAAACTAATATAATTGAAACAGATGATTAATCCTGGAGTGGGAGCGGCGACGACTAGCCAGTCACTTAACCCCTCGCCCCCGAAGGTATGGTTGTAAATCGAAAGAATGCTCTAGTCGGCGTCTAAAGTCTAAACAATTTTTGGCCATGATAATATTGTCTGGTAGAACATTCCAAACAGTAATAACTCGGTTTGAATAAAAACATTTTATGGCCACAGTTCTACAAATTTTAGGTTGGATTTTGAAACTATTACCTCGTGTTCCACGATCAAACATAAGGCAAAAATGGTTTGCAAAAGCTATGTCGTTAAGTCCTTTGAATATCTTAAACAAAAATACAAGATCATACATTAGACGACGTTCTTCTAGGCTGACAGTGTTAAGTAGAGTCAGTCGCTCGCTAAAAATAGCTGTCGGCTCTTTTAATAAAAATCTAGAGTGAAATTATTGGTGTTAAAACCCTTAGGGGTGGAATAAGTCGGAAAAACGGCATTTTTTCGACTAATGATCCGGAGTCCCCCTATATCCCCCAAACCTAGGTGGGTTAAAATTGAACGTTCTTTCGAATAGGTTAGGTTAGAAGTTGATAGGATGTAAGCTTTAGCTGGAAATCAAACTTTGTCAAAAAATTAAACTTTACATGAAATTTTTTGCGCAAAATTGGATTTAGGCAAAAATACTGAATCAAATGAAAACCTGCTGCTACGATTGAAAGAATAACTTCTAAGCTACTAAATGCTGTAAAAATTTTGTAAATCGGTTCAGGCTTTGAAAAGTTACAGAACTTTTTCTGAAGCTACCAGGATCAGGCTAATAGAAGCGTTACAGCACAAGTAAGATTCTGTACAAATTTCGGGTAATAGCTGCGAATTTTTTTCAAAATATGAAGCTATTTGCGGTTTCTTCGTGCGGTAAAGTCATTTCTGATGCTTCTTGGCAGGTTTTTTCTTCAAATTAGGCCTCAGGCTTAGGCTTAGGCTTAGTGCTTAGGCCTAGCGCTCAGACGCAGAGCTCAGGCTTAGGCTTAGTGCTTAGGCTGAGGCTTAGGCCCGTATTCACATACTAACACTAACACTTAAAGTTAGTGTAAACCCTAACTTTAAGTGCTTCGTAGCACTAAATTTAGTGCTACGAAGCACTTAAAGTTAGTATTTACACTGACTTTAAGTGTTAGTGTTAGTATGTGAATACGGGCCTTAGTGCTTAGGCTTAGGCTTAGTGCTTAGGCTTAGGCTTAGTATTTGGGTTCGCAAGGGATTAGTCTTTGTTGCGTGCATCAAATAAAAGCGCACTTGCTACTGTGGAATCATAAATAAAGCTGAACTTTTGCGCCTAAGTTGACTGTCAGTGCCAGCTTGATGCTGAGCATCAGTGACATTTGAATTAGTATTTATGGTATTTGAATTTATTAAAAATTGGTACTTATGACTAAAGATTGCTATTTTTTCTGGGAAAATGTAATTATTTTATTGTCTACCCAAAAAGAAACAAAAACTTTCGATATATGAGCTCAGTTTGACGACGTGTATTTCGCCTATTTTATAGTTAGGAAAATTAAACACTCTTTTGGCAAAATTGAGCAGAATATATTGCAAACAAAGCTGAATTAAATATACTATTATGTGTTACTTTATGATGATCAAATTCAAGACTGAATTATACGACTGTATTAATGATAATTTTCGACAATTCATCCCAATATGTCAAAAAATGATGATTTTCGACAAAATTTGAATTTTTTCGAAAAGCAATAAATCAACGTTTTTTCGCTTCAAAAGTGCTAAAAATGAACTCAGCGCACTGAAAAACGTATAAAATGATGTTTTTCCCCTATTCTTCAGTTGAACCGGTCGTGACGGCCATAATTTAATTTTATTCGGTTATTTGGCGTTTAAACAAGAGAAATAACAAGTTATAATTAAAAACATGCAAAAAACTGGCAATAGTACCAGTAAATATATACTACTTTCCGCTGCCAAGGGACCTCAAAATGACAAAGTCCTACTATTAGGCCCATATTCCAGAATTCGATCGAGAAAGTGTCAGTATGCGTATATATTTGTGTTAATAATAAACGTCTTTTTGCACTACCATGAGTCTTTTGGGGTAGCTACTAGGTTTTTCGACATCACCAGACCATTTTCAAAAAGTGGGTTTTCCCCCACATTGGTTTTTTTACCCCGTCTAATTTCGGTCATGCCCCCCCTCGTACGAAAGAAGGAGGGACCTGCCACTGCGGTCATGAATTTTTGACTCATACAAAATACCAGCGAGACCCCTTTTGGATACCGCTTATATACGTTTGCCTACAGGGATTGTACTATACGCTGGCAAAGTTTTAGACCTGTACCACGTACCAAAGTTCCGGAACTGGGGTGGGCTTTTTCGCCCAAAAAATGGGGTGGGTTTTTTCCCCGCCTGCTATACTAAAAAAATCGAAATTTTCAGGAAAAAATCTGCCAGCTTAGCCTAGAGAATCCTGCCAGCTAAGCCTAGACCATGGCTTAAAACATAAAACAATCCATAAACGAAGGTTATGGCCTTTTTTTTCTTCAAAATTTTGCCTATATGCTAACTTCCAAAAACACTGAAAATGCCATTTTCAAGGGGTCATATATAGCTCAGAAAATTCAAATTTGTTGATATGGGTTCTATTGCGAAAAATGCTTCCCTTAAGGTGCTCTACTCCAAAAAATAGGTCCACTATTGCCCCCCCCCAACTGCACTTGATCCCAAATTTTTTATCCGAGGGGGGGGGGAATCGCTGAGAGGATGGCTAAAACCTCTGAGGGGGGGGGGGGGCAAAACCGCTGAGGGGGGGTCTGCCCCCGCGCCCCGCTCCGGTTACGTCACTGATGACACCCCTTGAAAATTGCATTTTCAGTGTTTTGGGCACTGAACGTAGGCCAAAGTTTGAAGCCAAAAATGGCTATATATAATCTTGGTTTTTGGATAGTTTTGAATGCGTTGTGATGTTTTAGGACATCGTCTGGGCTTAGGTGGCATAATTCTCTAGGGTAAGCTGGCATGATTTTTTCTGAAAATTTCGATTTTTTGGTACCTAACCTAAGCCTTGAGCCTAAGCTTGAACCTAAGCCTCGCCCTCAGGCTAAGCCTTATAGCAGGCGGGGGAAAAAACCCCGCATTTTCATATTTCGTCATGGAGCTCATAGACTATATATACGTTTTTATGGGAAACCAAAAAAATCTGTCGTAGGCCTAACCTTGCTATAAATGCTGGCACCGGTTTCATTTCGCTATCTCTTGCCGGGGAAAAAAACCCATTTGGGGGAAAAAACATATGTGGGGAAAAAAACCCACCCCATAAATCACCCGAAAAGTGTGTTAGCGGTAGTTTTTCAACGCTATGGCACGTATTAGGAGTAGTAGAGGCCACTGATGTCAAAACTATGCGCAGATTTGCTATGGGGCCTCAGGTAGACAAGTTTGAAAACTGCCCTTCGCAGCCCATTATAAAATTTTGAATTTTGATATTTGAAAACAAAACACCTTAATTTCGCCTGATAACGTTGAAAACAACTAAAAAGTTGCTATTACGCTTCAAATACATGCAAAATCTGCACTTTATGGCTACTTTTTACGCCATCGACCCTCCATGGAGGGTACCGTAAGTGGGCAGTGGCGTATTTAGGGGGGGGGCTGGGTGGGCTGCAGCCCCCCCCTTAACGATTTGAGCCCCCCCTTAGAGGGTCGCAGCCCCCCCCTTTCCGAAACTTCAAAAGCTGACAAGTGTTTCTGATACCTCCACAATTGACAAATTCTACCTTCAAAATTAAAAAAATCTTCAAGTTTTTTCCATTCTGTTGATGTTTTTTCGGCTCAGATACCTTTTTTCTTTGTGCATGCCTATATATATGCCAGGTCTATTATCATATTCTGTGCTAATTGATTAATGTCTCACATGTTTGTATAGTTAGATAGGGTAAAAAATACAAAATTAAATACAAAGTATACTATTTTTTGCTTTGCTGCATACATGTTTGTATTTTTTTGTTTGTATTTTTTTGCATACATGATATTTTTTACGATTTTTTTCACTTTTTGTTAATTTTAATTTTTGAAGCATTATTACACCAATCTGCAGTGGCGTAGCCACAAAAAAATTCGGGGAGGGGGGATGAGGTTTCTTTGTTTTAAAACGTTAAAAATGCATTTAATTGCTATTTTAACGCTAAAAACGACACATATTAGCAATTTTCGGCCAATTTATAGTTTCTGTATAATAAAATTAGCCACAGTCGACCATTTGGAACTTTGAATAATGATCTGCTAACGGCAAGTGTATCCGCGTCTCGTGTGTCAATTTTCAACCCTAAAATTGCAACACACATCAGAAACGGTCGTTCTTGACGACGGATCAGAAAAAGCCATCTGGCAAAAGCATATTGCAACGATAAATCATCGCAAAACCCCAATTTTTGAACGCAGCCATAAAATAGCCTACGCTGGCCCATAGCACAAAAAGATTCACTCCAACACTTATGTACGCAGCTGTACACAACGGGCTTTTACGCCAAATGGACGTGACTTTTGTTCCCCGCTCGACTATATATAACGTAGGTCAGACCCCCTTCGATCGGCGGTGGCTCACAGTTGCTCCGCACCCCCCCCCCCGGTCGCAGCCCCCCCCTTTGCGAAATCCTGGATACGCCACTGTAAGTGGGTGTGACTGGTCGTGACGGACATTTAATTTTATTCGGTTATTTGGCGTTTAAACAAGAGAAATTAACAGGTTATAATTAAAAACATACAAAAAACTGGCAATAGTACCAGATAATACTACTTTCCGCTCCAAAGGGACCTCAAAATGACAAAGTCCGACTATTAGGCCTGTATTCCAGAAATCGATCAAGAAAGTGTCAGTATGCGCATTTGTGTTAACAATAAACGTCTTTTTGCACTACCATGAGTCTTTTGGAGTAGCTACAAGGTTTTTCGACATCACCAGACCATTTTCAAAAAGTGGGTTTTTTCCCCCACATGGGTTTTTTTACCCCGTCTAATTTCGGTCATGCCCCCCCTCGTACGAAAGAAGGAGGGACCTGCCACTGCGGTCATGAATAGAGGAACGGTAGTCCTCTGTAAAAGTGTTTTTACATTTGAGCTCGCATCTTTTAGTGCTGAGAAATGAGACTCCAAAATTCACCTCCCTTCCAGCCATGTCGGGTCAAAAATGGGGGGTCAAAATTTTTGACTCATAAAAAGTACCAACGAGACCCCGGTTGGATACCGCTTATATACGTTTGCCTACAGGGACTGTACTATACGCTGGCAAATTTTTAGACCAGTACCATATACCAAGTTCCGGAACCGGGGTGGGTTTTTTCCCCCAAAAAATGGGGTGGGTTTTTTCCCCGCCTGCTATATATATACACTAAGCCTAGCCTAAGCCATACATGTAACAGCACCAAAATTTTGGGTACCCCTCCCCCCTCTGGTGGGACCTCCCCTCCTCTGCGTCAACTCATTTTTGACCCCCCTCCCTCCCAAAAATGACGCAATTTTTACCTTTTTTTACTAAAAATACCGATTTTGACAATTTTTAGCGAAAATTTTGGTAAAAATCGCTTTCACGAAATTTCACGAAAAAATGCCGATTTTTTCAAGTTTTGGCCAAAATTTTACTCCTGCCGGAACCCTCCCTCCTCTTTACCCCCGGGCGGGACCCCCCCTCCCTCCCCCGGGACCGAATTTTGGGGGGGGTCTTCCCCCCCCATCCCCCCCCCAACTACATGTATGGCCTAAGCCCCATACCAAGCGTAAGCCCTAAGCCTGAGCGTTAGCACAGGAAAAAATCTGATTACAAAAGAGTTACGAAAAATATTACAGGTTTTGTCATTTTTTTGTAACTTTTGTAACTGTTTTGTCTTCTTGTAATTTTTTTGCAATTTTTAGAAATTTTATTTGTTTTCTTTGAATTTGGGCAAAAACACATTTCAAGACATAAAAAACTAAAAAAGGCATCCTGATTTTGAAATGATTTTGTAACTTTTTTGTCATTTGTTATAATATTTTTGTCATTTTTTTGTAAATTTTTGTCATTTTTGTTACTTTCTCATTGTTCTCAAAGCGAATCCAAGTTTTCATTTCGAAATGCAAAATCTAATTGTTTGTTTCAAATAGGCTTTATTAGCACCATCAGCTGTAAAACTATGACAAAAAGTTATGTATTATATAACCTTCAATTTACGAAATATGCATATATATATATATATATATATATATATATAATATATATATATATGTATATATATGCCTTGTTGTGTGTAAGATAAGCAAAGCAACGATAAAAACAAAAAACAGTTGTTCCACAATGATGAAAAAAAACAGAAACAGCCCAATAAAAGCAACAGAATAAATAAGATAGTAGTTAGAGATACATAAGTTTAATGCTTAATTTCGAAGCATGTCCTCGTAATCGTAAACCGGTATCGGTAGCCGGTAATGAATAAGTAAAGAAATTTGAAAATTCCAGATCAATAGGTCCAGAAACGATTTTGTTGGCCAAAATTGAGTCAATTTGCGACACATGACCAATTTATATGTATATAAGGTATATATTTTATATCAACATTTGTATTGCAGTCACATCAAACTCAGTCTGGTTAAGTATGTCTGAGAAGTACGATCGTGCTATCACCATCTTTTCTCCCGATGGACATCTGTTCCAAGTAGAATATGCTCAAGAAGCTGTCAAGAAAGGATCTACAGCGGTATTGTATTTTTGATTTTGCGTAAAATGTTGAAACATATTATATAAACAAGTCTAGAGCGTCTAGTTTAGACATGTTCGACCATGTCGTATATATTTTAGTTAAGACTATTTATGTTACAAAAAAATTAGCAAAAAATTTGTAAATTTTTGCCTAAATTCAATTGTTTTGGGTTTTAATCACCCATGGGGTGAGCTGTACAATCAGCCCCTTTTCTTAAAACTTTTCAGGGGCCATAACTTTTGATACGGTAGTGGTAGAATAATAAATTTAACGTCATTTGAGAGGAAATCGTTGGAGCTTTCAAACGATGGGTCACATGACCCTGTGACCTAACGTTTAACGTACGTCAAAATTTAGAAAAGTTTGGACATATTTTTAGAAAGTTGCGTCATTTGAAAGGACTAAAAATTGGGGGCTAGAACGGGTACTGTTTCGGCTGCGGCCGAAAAATTTTTGCGGCTTCTCGATTTTTAATTCAATTTTGGCACACTTTCTCTCTTTCGGCAATCAGAAGCGGGGGGGTGGCTGAGGGGCGGGTGACTGGTGTTCGAGGGGTGAGGCGCCCCCCTATGTGCATCTATGGTCGCGATCCGATTTATAATTTAAACATTTTTAATGGTCACTTTTTCAAAATCAATTTTTTTTAATTTTAGCTAAAATGTTATTCACATTTTGTCAGATAGACTAGATGCGTACCTGCTACCTACTCCATTACTTCATGACTTTGCTGAAAATTTTCCAAAAATCCAAAATATTTCCAAAAGAAGTTCTACTGGTGCGGGGACAAAACCCTATTTTCAACTTTTCGGGTCCTCCTGCGCTCCACATAAATTGGATCCATTATTGCTCGCGGCTGATATAACGGCCATCTTTCGCCTAACTGTTGCACTAATAAAATGGATTGTATTGTAACTACTCACGTTTCTGAGTAATAAGCCTCGAAACCTCCGGGGAAAAAACCCTATGCGGGAAAAAACCCTAATGCGGGGAAAAAACCCTACCACTTTTTTCAGCTGTTCTATTAGCAGTGAGTATAAGCTCAATTCCATCGTGTTCTACAACTCTTAGGCTGCAATATGGACTAAAAAACCGTTTCTAAGACACCTATGTGACTCACAATAAGTCTTCAAAAATCGACCCTTTTTGGCAGAAATGAATTCTGCCCAAATATGCATTTTTTTAGTATTTAAGGGGGTATATAATTGCGTTTTTAGGTGTTTTTTTAAACTACCATAACTGCACTTAACCTCAACAAAAACTAAAGCGGTCTTTTTTACATTTTTTTACACCTTCTAGCTTTAAAAAACCTATATTTAAAAGCAGATTATCTTTTGCAATTTTACTGCTGCAATCATTTGAATACGCCCCATCAGCGGTTTTTTTGACAAATTTTTGCGCCACAGTTATGAAACTCAAGATCAGCCAACAACTACTAAACTTTTTGCAGTTATGCACTGACATAATATCCCCACCCGTTTTTTGATATAGTTGATAAGTCGTTTCTACGTTGAGAAAATGACATTTTTGTGCAAAAATCACGTAATTTGACTTTTCTCTAAAATTTTCAAAAGCCCATAACACCGACTCTACAAACTATTTTTAGAAAAGGAAAAAAACGGGTGGGGATATTTTCCTAAAGATAATGTGGTTAAAGTTTCGAAGCCGTAGTCCGTTTTTAGCTTGAGTTCTGTGGGCGCAAAAATTACACTGAAATGTCAAAAACCACGAAAACGACATTACCCCCTTAAATGCATTAAAAATAGATTTTTGCAAAAAAATTCTTTC
>JASANF010001187.1:0-16812 GCA_030248245.1 Trissonchulus sp. WLG1_4 | reverse complement strand
TGGAGGGGCCTCTCTGGCCAAATTTTGGGTACCCTCCCTCCCTGTTTGATCAAAAATACCCTAAATTTTGCCTAATTTTTCCAAAAAAGTGCAATTTTTGTCAATTTTGCCCAAATTTTGGGGACCGGGGTCCACCGTCCACCCCCCCATCCCTCCCCCTCATACATGTATGGTTGTCAGTTTTGCCCAAATTTTGGGGGCCCTCCCCCCCGGATCCTCGATTTGGGGGTCCACCGTCCACCCCCCCCATCCCCCCCCGCCCTCATACATGTATGGACTGGGTTGTTAACAATGCAGTACTCAGTTCCCAATTCCCTTATGCGACACTGCGACAGTATAACATTTTGTGAAAAAAATGCAAATGTTAACCATCAATGAAGATAAAACTAATGAAGACGAAGTTTCAATACACTGCTGTAAGAGCTACTATCTGTGTATGGATGCAAAAAACAAAATAGCCGTGTGATTGGTCCATATTTTTACTGGCATCTGCCGAATCTTCAACATCCGCAATAATGCGGATGCGGAATTAGGGATGGAAGTCTCGGTTTTTTTCCGAGACCGAGACCACGAAACCGAGACTACCGAGACCAAATTCTGAGACCGCCAAAATCAAGACTTCGGGTCATTTTTTGCCATTTTTTCACCTATTGGTTTGTTGAATTTTTACAAGTTTCTAGGTAAAATTGCAAGACCGTGGTCAGACACCTTGACCTTATGTATATTGTAACTAACACCTACATCAATACAATTTTGATTACGTTCCTGGTTCTTTCCACCTTTTTTTGCGGCACCATGTTTTCTTGAATATAATGAAATTTTGACCTCTGTCCCAAAACAGACGCAATTTGTCCTTGTTCTAGCCAGAAAATAGCAATTTTTGACACCGTTTGGCTCGAATTTAGTTAAAAATCTCTCCGATTGTATTGGACTTACCAATGTTCTGCTAAAATACACCCGATATTGAGAAGGTTTTTCGCTTAAAAATCAGACCTGTGCGCCGTGACGCTCTTTCATTCTTTGCCTCCGCCGTGACCCCCCTTTGAGTGTGGCCCCCTCCTTCAATCCCCTGGGACTAAATTTCAGTTGTGAGTAGAGTCTTTCCTTCTCATTTGAACTATATACATACATGTGCACCGCATGGTTCTGAGTGGTAAGTTGGTTGTACTTACACATAGTTTTGTTTTTAATTTTTGCTAAACTCATAAATTATTGGAATTTACAGTTAAATACATATGCGAAGCCACCAGTTGGCATAAAAAAGTTGACCAGGCAAACACATTTAATACTAAAAAAATAAAATAGTATTATAATCCCAGACATACTTGAAAGTATGAAATAAGAAACCTGATCACAAACATACTTTTTTTTGTGTGTGTACTGTGTTTACTGATAAACAACCACAGTAAAGTTGGTTCGAAAAAAATTGACAGAATCTCACTATTTGCTGTGAAATTTTGGTGAAATGAAAACTTCCGAAAAAACTTTCCTGCCAAGTGTAAAAACCAAAGGTGCACCACAGGAAAATTTTTCACAGATATGAAAAACCGAAACTGGGTACAAACCGAGACTTTTCGACAACCGAGATCGAGACCGAGACTGGGCACTGGGCTACTCGGTTTTGACCGAGACCGAGACTTCCATTCCTAATGCGGCTATCCGCGACGTCCCAAGTATTTACAGAAGATCTTCAAGCGTTGGGTGAAAAATCACGAACTGTTTCAAAAGAAGTTTTAAATTTTTGATAGTCATAGCAAAAAATTTAATTCGGTTAATTATTAATTTTTTAACTGGCAACGAAAAACTTATTACACGCTGGCAGGATCTTTTCGCATGTCGCTTACTGCCTCATTCAACATGTATTTGTTTAGCTATAGGCGAATTCATAGCAATCCGTATCCCAGTTGGCTCAAATGGTAGTATGCTGTGCATTTGCCTAGCATCTGTTTACGGATCAGAGTGTTGGAGAGTAGAGTTCGCAATCGGGTCGGGTTGGTGCGGGTCGGGTCGGGTCGGGTTGAGATTTTCCAACCCGCGGGTTGTGCGGGTCGAAAATTTTGGGTATAAATGCTTGAGTTTTACATTAAATTTATCTGCTTTGATGGTAATTTCAACCTAATGTACCTACCCTCTGCAAAGTGATGTAACAGGTTTTCCGAGCTCTTAGTTCTTTTTAGCCAAGTTAGCTACTTTAGTCCATACATGTACATGGGGTCTCGGTTTGGGAAGCTTATTCTAAATTTTTTGAAATTTTAGGGGGGCTTGTCTCGACCTTTTTCGGGCTTGAACTGACAAAAACGCTATTATTTCCAATTTTTGCCTGAAAATGTTAAACTATTTGCAAAATTCGGACATTTATTAGCGATTTTTTTGCGCTATTTGCTCGTTTTTGAAGTACCTACTAACTAGTTTACAGCTATCTGAGGCAATTTTTTCGGTCACTATTTCAGCAACAAGGAGGGGGGCTTGCCTCACTCGATGTGTCAAAACTGAGGGAGAGCTTGTCCCGGAATCTCAAATCTTGGGCGGGGTTTCTCCCCGCAGACCCCCCATGTACATAATGTGCTGTAGCTTATCAAAACATATGAAATACATAAAAAACTGGACAAAAAGTGCCAAGAAAATCTCAAGTGCCTCGGTGTTTGTATAGCAGCTTCAGTAGAAGTCGGGTCGTGTTGGGTCGGGTCGGGTCGGGTCGGGTTAGACATTAGCTCGGGTCGGGTCGGGTCGGGTTATGAATTCTCGACCCGTTGCGAACTCTATTGGAGAGTGGTGCAGAGTGGTGTTTTATGAAACACAATTGGCCCTTTATGCGAAATCGTAGGAATTATTTGTGAGAAAACGTGTGTACCAAGGTGACAGCGAATCGACGCATTGATGTCGGCTAAACTATGCAAATGATTAGTACAAACTTTTACTTTACCGTTATTGCACAACGCATCTAGCAGCACGCTGCTGAGCGGTCGAAACGAAAGAGTGTAATTTGTGGTGGGCGCCGGTCATGCTTTTTGGCCCGTGAAACGACCCAACCCGCACCGTACCGACGACCCCCACGTATGATGGGTTATGGCGCTCGTTGGTGTGCTATGATTTATATATACGCCTGTTTTTGTGAAACAGGTGTGCAAGAGCACCAGTGCGCGAAGCGCACGATGCACCTGCACGAGGGCTTCACACTTGCGTATCAATTACTTTTAGCACAACTACCAGTGCTAAAGTGAATCGATTCCAACTCGGGCTG
Source organism: Trissonchulus sp. WLG1_4 (assembly GCA_030248245.1). Taxonomy (NCBI): domain Eukaryota; kingdom Metazoa; phylum Nematoda; class Enoplea; order Enoplida; family Ironidae; genus Trissonchulus; species Trissonchulus sp. WLG1_4. The sequence goes on along the minus strand of JASANF010001187.1, from coordinate 13,571 downwards.
TGCACTGTGCAGTATTGCGTGCACTATAATTAAACTGCACGCTGCTGCGTCCAGTAACGTGTAGGTTATAGCTCGATGTAGAGTGCACTCAGTCATTTATATATACGCACTGTTCCGTGAAGCGCCAAATGCATGAACGAACAACAAGTAGCAATCTTATGCAAAATTTTCTGCTGCCTTTATCACTTTCGCAAAGTTTATGCCTGTCGCCTTACAATTTCCGTTGTATAACTCCTTGCTAACTCCTATGTTAACTAACTCCTATGCTACAAATGAGCTGTACAAGTTAGTGGTGGCAATACTAGGTAAAAGTACCTAGTTTACTTAAGTACCTAGTTTTTCAAAACTAGGTAAAAGTACTAAGTACTACCTAGTTTCGTTTTCGGCTACCTAGTTTTACTTTTACCTAGTTTTGTTTTTACTACATACCACCTAGTTTTTCAAAACTAGGTAAACTAGGTAACATTTTTTAACGGTTTGGGTAACTTTTGCATGCATAAGCGTAAAGAAAATTAACCTTTAGGGTCGATTCATTTCATACTTCTATACGGACATTGGGACATACGGGCAAACGGACGAACAGACATCCGGACAAAATGAACGGCAGAACAGCCATTTGATTCATACTTACATCCGTTTAGCCGTATGCCCGGTTGCCCTTCAGCTGTATGTCCGTTCATCCGTACCAAACGGCACCATTTCACTTTGTCCGATGTCCGGCAAAGTTAAGTTCAGTTCAACTCTGCCTGAAAATGTTGGGCATACGTAGAAACGGACATACGGCTCAAAAGTGTGAATCGCACCTTTGTCCGTATGTCCCAATGTCCGTTTGCCCTAAAAAGTATGAATTGTAAAAACGGACAAAATGTGCTTTGTCCGTGTACCCTTTGTCCGTTTGCACGGTTGCTGTGTCAATACTCAATACTCTTGGCAAGGGTGAGGTACATGCCTGAGCGAAGGCGCAAATTTTTTACAAATTCTTACCTTTGAGCCCTTATAACTCAAAAACGGTCGTCCTAGATAGAGTTCCTTCCTTAAGAAAATTTCTCGGGCTGGACCCGGTTACGGCCGACCTCATGCCGGGCCGAACGGCGTAATTAAGGGATTAAGATTTGATAAAATGAGACGCTATTTTATAAAATGAGACGTTTTATAAAATGAGACGGTCTGGTTTTGGAGAGGCAATTATTTTGGGTCTTATGAGACCCAACGGTTTTCATACATTTGCATGCGCGCGTGCAGGGAAACCCTCGTGCGTGGCACTCGTGAGCTTCGCGCACTCCTGCCACTCACTCGGCGTTTCCCTTGCACAGCGTGCGTACAGATACATGAGAGCACGCTTGACCGTGCTACAAAGTATACTGGTACATACATCTGATACTGTTTAATTAAGTTGTTGTGGTGCCAACCCCTGCAGAGCCGGAAGCAACCCATTCGTTTTCGTGGTTCTCTTTATTATTTGTTTTCTCGTTAGGTAACCTCGTGGGTCATTTTTCTCAGAGGTAATATTCTTGGACCCAAACTGTGGGGGTGTCCCGCCCACGGGTACTTTTACCCCCACCTGGGTAACCCCCTGACCGTACGAGGGGCCGGGTAACGTGACCCCCAAGAAGTTTAGTGTATTGTTTTAGTTGTTTTATAGTAGTAAAACTTTGACATTTTTGTGGATTTGCAGCTCAATGTAAAAAGTGTTCTTAAAGTTTTCAAACTTGTTAGCTTCGGGACCTTTACGGCCAATTAGTTTTAAAATTTTCGGTGTTTTAAATTACTTTTAATTCCACTTTGGTCAAAAAATTAGCATGTTTTTAGAACGAAATATGCTGTGTCGTTTTTTGAGTTAAAATTTCAAGTATATAAGTGCATTTTAACACCTTTCAAAAAATAGAAAATCATTCCTTCCCGAAATTTTTTCCTGGCTACGCCGAGTGAGTGGCACGAGTGCGCGAAGCTCACGAGTGCCACGCACGAGGGTTTCCCGGCACGCGCGCATGCAAATGTATGAAAACCGTGGGGTCTCATAAGACCCAAAATAATTGCCTCTCCAAAACCAGACCGTCTCATTTTATAAAACGTCTCATTTTATAAAATAGCGTCTCATTTTATCAAATCTTAATCCCTTAATTACGTTCGTGTCAGCTCTAGCCGAATAGAGTTCAGAGTCCAGAGTGTAAGATGTCATATATGGGGGTGGTGATGTTATAAATTTTAAATTTACATTTAATTACGGCGTTATATAATTATAAGTCGATTTCTTTCAGATGTTTACGCCTTAACTAATAGTTGATTGATAACATATTTAATTATTTATGTGGTATGTTAGATTCTAAAGTTTACGTTTGTGACGACCCCTTGGCCACAAATACTAGAAATATTGAAGTACATACTTGTGGGTGTTGGGGGGGGGGGGAGATTGTACCCAAATTTGAGAATTCTGCGACATGTTTTTAAAAATTTGTTTCATTATTCTAAAATTCCACACGGCAGGAATAAACTTAATGTAAATACTGAGTTTAACAGAAAAGTTCAAAAAAAGTTAGTGGGGTTTATTAAAGAACAATAAAGTTCATTGTTTTCCTCTATTGTTAACACTAATTTTGGTCACCTTGCACACAAAGGGTATGCCGCCGTTTGATAAAATGAGATGACATTTTATAAAATGAGACAGCTCCATAATTAGACAAAATTTTGGCCCGCGGATTAAGATTTTATAAAATGAGACGTTTTATAAAATGAGACCCAATCACGCCACTGGCCGTATGTATATATAGCAAATCAAATTTGGCGACTAATAAAACAAAATTTGACAACTACGCCGGCTAGAATAACAAAAGTTCGACTGACCATTAGTCAAAATATCAAAACGCACGCAAATTACGCTGCAAGAAGCAGCGTAAAGACCTGTCGGCATTGCGATGCCGACTGGAATAACTAAGGTCTAGTGCACGCTGTGAATCTAGCAGCGTGCACTTAGCTATTGACGTTAGTTATTGCACTGTTTTTTCAAGACAGGTATAAATCTGATTATGGTCTTTACTGTTACACTGAATCGAGTTACAACTTTTAAAATATTGCGATTTTTTGGAAATGCACACCAAAAATAATAAATTGGTAAAATTTCGGGCTACATATAAAAATTTGTCCATAGACTCAAAAGTTTCGACAAGTGCGCAAGTTGACTGGTTTTGTCGTTTTATCTGAGTATCTTACTGTTATTGAGTAATGGTTGTTTCACTTTGCATCCATCCTTCATTTTAAGTGAAATAGTTGTGTGTATAGAGTTTAGAGAACCAGGTATTTCGTTGGCGGGGGAATCTCCCACAAAAGTGCACTAAACTGTCTTTTTAACTCGATTCAGTTTTACAGTAAAGTGCCATAACCAGACATATCATACCTGTCGTGAAAAAACAGTGGAAAACTAACGTCAAAAACTACGTGCTCGCTGCCAGATTCACAGCGTGCATTAGTTGTTGCACTCCTTTAGGCGTGCATCTTAGTTATTGACTTTTCGCACTGTACATATATATAAATATATATATATATATATATATATATATATATGTATATATATATATATATATATATATTTTAAACCAGATATAACATAAATACGTTATGTGCTTTGTAGTATGCACTCAGCAACTGTTTGCCCTAACACGTGAAGCCCGCGTGCATAAACGAGTGCGCGCCGCGCAGTCGTTCACGCACTTTGCACTTCACGTTACAGGGGGGGCGTTCGTTGTTTCCCTTTCCTTCGTTCTGCGTATAAATTACTGAGTGCTCGCTACGTCGTGCTAACTTACACGTATTCTGCATAACTTGCACATAGCAGCGTGCAGTCTACTTATACTGCACAGTGCACAGTCTCGGTTTTTTTCCGAGACCGAGACCACGAAACCGAGGGCCAATTCCTAACATAGATTAAGCGGACTAGATTAAAATTTGTTTGCCTAATAACTTATCTCAATGTTGAGGTAGACCTAAAAAATTTTGTGCACCAGCAGGTAGGTGTGTTTTGATGATCAAAATCAAAAATCAAAATTGTGCATCAAAATGAATTTTGATTTCTGATGCAGCATTGTGCAGCATGAGTTGTTTGTCACAAGTGCAATAAGCTCGCGTTGCACAAAAAGCATATAGCCTTTTTGACTTTTTTGAAAAGCAACGTTGATTTTTTCATCGAAAAAATAACGTTTTCTTTATGTATGTTGTAGTCAATTGCTAGCCTTCAACTATGGCAAACGCACGGGTGCTGTGTTAAAAGTTAAAATTTTGAGCGCTTAGTTATAACTAAAAAACGGCGTGTCCTAGCCCCATAATCGACTGATTATGTATATCATCAAAGTCATTATTGAATGGTGATTTCGCGAGCTCTGCACGACGCCCGTAACTTGAGCAATGGCCAAAAAACCAGAAGGTGTCAGAGTCTGGCTCCCTAGAGAGAAAATTTCTGGGTGTTAAAGGCTTAACTCTAACTGGAGCTACTACTGCAGACTGCACCGATGACTGATTGTGATAGTAACACAATGGTAGATCGTACATTTTTGAAATTAAATCGATTAATAACAATAAAAAATTCGTACTGCATGTCACAAAACAAAATTATTGCGCACGTACATTTCAAAGTAACAACACGCAACCTGTAGTCTGCACCTGCCGAGTGTAATACGCTAATACAAAGTGTTTTTCCGACAGTTTTGAAAGACTCGGTTAGCTAGTTATATTTTCGTTGAATGCGTAGTTATAATTCCAATTTTATTAATGACGGAATTTAACTATTAATTAAACTAAAACACTTTAACTACCAACTATTAGATATTAACTAGACAAACTTCGCTAGTTTAATATTTTAACGTTTAGCTATTTACCTAGCTAAATAACAGTAATCGAATGTGGCCGGCCGGCCGGTGTTTTAACTTTAACCGGCCGGCCGGCCGGTTTTGACTAAGACTCTCAGCCAGCTGGCCTAAAATTGCGGCCGGTCACAAACACTACATTTGCCCGTTTGTGCTAACTCCTAACTAAATATGAATAAACTAGGTACTGAATAATTGTTGTTGAACAGTTTTTTCATTGTGTTCTTACATATTTCTAGTCGCAATAAATGCCCTGCGAGCTGCTTGTGCTATGTGTTTACGGTTTTCACCTGTAAGCACTTCTAAGTACACTTCTAGAGGTCGATGCCTACCTTCAGCCAATTGAACTAGTACTTCAAGTATATGGTATAGTCTGGGTTTCTAGGCATGGGCACGTTTAAACGGTTTGAACCGTTTAAACGGTTTGGAACCGTTTAAACGGTTACGGGTTCAAAAACGCGGTTTTCGAACCGTTTAACGTTTAGTAAGTTTAAACGTTTAAACGCGTTTAAAAACGCTTGCATGTATAATCGTTTAAACGTTTTATACGTGTTTAAACGCTTACTTGTTCAACCGTTTAAACGTTTAAGCTTACTTGTTCAACCGTTTAAACGCTCACTGTTTAACCGTTTAAACGTTTAAACGCGTTTCAACGCTCACTTGTTTAACCGTTTAAACGCTTAAACGCGTTTAAATGCTCCCTTGTTTAACCGTTTAAACGTTTAAACGTGGTTAACCGTTTAAACGTTTAAACGCGTGTAAACGTTTAAACGTTTACACGTTTAAACGCGTTTACGTTCAAACGTTTAAACGGTCAAAAAACGTTTACAACCGGAAAACGCGTTTAAACGCGTTTTCTCATCTGTAAACGCGAGCGTTTAAACGTTTACAGATTTTTGTAAACGTGCCCATGCCTACTGGGTACCTAGCCAACCCTCAGACTATCAAAGCTTTACGGTATGTGACTAGCGTAAGTTAGGTCATTTTGAAACGCTTGTGTTTACTTGGCGTTTTTTGCAGAAATCAAAAATCAGAAATCAGAAATCAAAAATCAAAATCAAATTTATAAATTTAAAAGTCTGCATCAAAAATCAAAATCAAAATTCTAAATTTTCGGCAACGCATCAAAAATCAAAATCAAAATTTCAAATTTTTGGTAACGCATCAAAAATCAAAATCAAAATTCAGCAAAATTGCGAAATCAAAACACACCTACCAGCAGGAAGTGCTACAAATAATTATCTCAGATTTCATATAAATTCATAAGCTATGTCAGGAGTTATTGGCAAAACAAATTTTAATCAAATCCGTTTAATCCATCTTAGGAATTGGCCCCGAGACTACCGAGACCGAGACCAAATTCCGAGACCGCCAAAACCGAGACTTTGGGTCATTTTTTTGCCATTTTTTACCTATTGATTTGAAGACTTTACAAGTTTCTAGGTAAAATTACAAGACAATGGTCAAGACAAACCGAGACTTTTCGACTACCGAGACCGAGTCGGGTTTTGACCGAGACCGAGACCGAGACTTCCATCCCTAGTGCACAGCCAGAGTTGGAATCGATTTACGAGTCACTTACAGCACTGGTGGTTGTGCTAAAAATAATTGATACGCATGTGTGAAACCCTCGTGTAGGTGCACTCGTGCTCCTGCACTCGGGGTTTCACAGAAACATGCGTATAAATCACTTGTAGCAAGAGTACATAATAGCGTCTCACTCTATATAGAAGAAGAGTGAGACACTCTCCAGCCTGCCTGTGTTTTACCACAGGCAGATGCGCTGGTCGTTTTCAGGCTACATGTTGACATTCTATGCAACATGTGACTGGCCAATCAGAAGCGAGCTTCTATTCTCTGATTGGCAGACGCCTGTGCACGTGCTCCAATCATAAAACGGGATTAGGATAAAGGTTAATAACTCATTATTTATTCATAGTCTGCTTGTAAAAACATTAAAAAAGGTTTGCAAATACCTTTGAAGATATTTTGGGAAACTTTCAGCGAAATTTATTGAGAAACTTTGAAGAAACTCAGAAAAGTTTATATCTCGAAAGTTTCTCAATCAATTTCGCTGAAAGTTTGCCAAAATATCCCCAAAGGTATTTGCAAACCTTTTTTAATGTTTTTACAATAAGACTATGAATAAATAATGAGTTATTTAGCTTTTATCCCTATCTTAATGCTTATCAACGCATCAGCGATTATATACTAAAGTGTGTTACGCGCAGTCTACGCGCTGATTGGCCATATACATGTTGCACAGAATGTCAACATGTAGCCTGAAAACGACCAGCGCATCTGCCTGTGGTAAAACACAGGCAGGCTGGAGAGTGTCTCACTCTTCTTCTATATAGAGTGAGACGCTATTATGTACTCTTGCTTGTAGTACTCCAACCATTGCCTTAACCCATACCTATGTATATACACCTGCGGTCATGCACGACACCGTGATTAAGGCCAGATTCGCACTTGGTCCTGCACTGGGTTTTTTCGCAAAAACGTTCGAAATTGCGAAAAAAATTTGGCGACCGAAAAATTTTCAAACTGTTTTCAAACTGCGAAAACATTTTGACGCAGGTGGAGTAAACCTATATATAAGATCTTTGCGTTGTTTTTAGCTGCTCAGCCAGAAATAGTTTCCGGTACGTCACCAATTGACCAAATTTTGACGTAAAAATTTCCAACTTTCCCTAGGTCCTCTACCCAGACTCATGCAAATTATTGCAACTTTGTTTATTGCGTGGTAGTAACATACATGTATGTATGTCAAAGCGTGTAATGACTGTAGGGCATCTGCCAATTACGGTTTTTTAAATCTGTGTGTAGTGTGTCCAGTCCGAGAATTTGCGTCTCGTTGCAAAAAGTTAAGTCACACAAAATCAAAGTACGTCCAGATGGGTCTGGGAAAGCACTAGTCCTGTATATACGCTCTATTGGCGTGTTCAGTTATGCATAACGTGCATAGATGCACACAGGGTGGTCCAGGGTATCCATCCCCCCTGAGGGGGGTCTCAGACATCCGGCACCCCCCCTCAACCCCCCACCCCCTCTCTGATGGCCAAGAAAGTTCCCCAAAAATGCGTAAAAAGTTGCAAAAAATTTTCGCCTGTGGCGAAAAAAGTAGCCCAAAAATGAGTTGAAAATCGAAATTCTGAAAAATTTTCGGCTGTCACCGAAAAGTGGTCAAAACTAGGGACCACCCCCCTTCCGCCAGGGGTTGGGCACCTCGCCCCCTCGCCGATTCACCCCGTGCATCTCTGAATTCACGTGTTTCACATATTTAAAATGATGAAAGCTGAGATATTCTACACCTACAGTCAAACTTTCGGAAACTTTGTGGACGTATCGTGAATTTTTTCCAATTGGAACACAAAACGGTAGGACTCTTATGCAAAATTCTCCGCAGAAAAAAATTGAGGGGGAGGAATTCCCTCTATCGTCCCCTGCTACGCCGCTGCGTGAATATGACGTTCAATGCAATAAATACGGAAACAAATTTTTTGCGAAAAAAATTTGCTTTTGCGAAAATTGTTCTACTTTTCGCAAAATTCAGAACATTCGTCAGCGAAAAAACTCAGGACCTGCACAAGTACAAGCAAGATACACGCACAAGCACAACGCTTGTGCCTTCACGTTGGTACAAGCACAAGCGCCAATCAGATGCAAGAACGTCAGTTAATCTTGCAGCTGATCAGACGCTGTTATGGGCGACCCACTTTGCTCTGGTTGGCTGGGCTTGTGCAAAAGATACAATTTTTGAACTGGGCGTTGTGCTTGTGTTTCTGCAGAAGTTTCGCAGCGTGTGAACGGGTGCTTCTGCTTGTGCAAGTGCCAGTATAAACCCGGTCTCTTTTAACAGCGGGTGCTCTATTAAGCATGTACAATGTCTGTGTGAAGGGATTAGATAGCAGTTTTATTCAATTTCCTTCGATGGCAGTGTCATCTGGATGAATTGGTTTGTACTTTGTAGCAGCTATTTTTAGTTCGATTTTATTTCTATCGTGTACATACACAACGTCTACCCCACGTAGCATAGACATCCATTTCTAATTTACAACTACTTAAATACGCGACATAGACTTCTTTGATATTACCGACACCACAGTGCTGGTTTTACGGTACCAGACTTTAAGTGCGGATTTGATCACGGTAATAGACTCTTAAGGGGGGGGGGCTACTTGTATAAGTGAAAATTTTAAGTTCTCCGATTCGTTTCAAATTTGGGCATACATCTGGGCTACTACTATGCCAAGTTTCAGCCTGATTGGTTTGATGTGGTTTAAATAAAAATTAAAAACTTCAAACTTTAAATTGAATTTAAGTTTAATTTAAAAATTAATAAATTTAAAAATTTATTCTAACGTTAACTTAGGCTCGATTCATACTTTCGTCCGTATTTCCGTTCAGCCAGCTGAATGACGTCACTAGCAGCCTAGTGCAGTGGATCAGCCAGCGCAAGTGACGTCATTATTTCGTCATTTTGTCGGCAGAACGGACATACGGCTGTAAGTATGAATCAAGCCTTAAGCGTCCGAAATTTGGACCAAAATTCGTGACCCTTGAGATTCTGGGGAAGGGTCGATTTACACTTTCGGTGTGAACTGTGTCCATTCAGTCTCGGAAATCAGCTGAATAATTAACCACTGATGTGATCAGCTGGTGGTGTATTTTTTCGCAATTATCGGCTGGAAGTAACATATGGCTGTAAGTATGAATCGACCGCAAACTAAAAATAACCCAAATATTTGAGTGCAGCAGTCGACAGCTCGTCAACTCAGGACTTGAGGACTTCATTTCTGACGTTAGGTTCTGCAGATGTGCCAAACTGCTATTGGACTAAAGTTGATCTATCAAAACAGCAATATTTATTTTGCCTGGTTCAAAGATTTCGTATCGTTAGGGCAACAGTTACAATAAGTCCATTAAGTTAAAACTCATGTACATCATTTATATTTTCACAACATCCCATTTGGGCAACAACTGTTTCGTGGAAGAGTTTCACGAAACACTGGGCTGTTGGAATTCAAGGCTCTGGGGCTCGCAAGGTGATAATGACCGTTGCCCGAGTCCTGTGGAACTTGTTTAACTAAAAAACTCTACCAGATATTAGTGGTCTGGTTGATTTTATAAATTGAATGGTGTCTTGTTTTCGTGTCTCTGCTCTTGTGTCTGGGATGGCTTCTGAAGCATAGATCTCTTGGGGGATTCTGCGCGTGAACCCCGAACCTGCTAGGGCTATTTAGGGGATTGGGACAAACGTGAGTGAGCGTTTGGCCTGTCACCTGTTTGTTTGGTCACGTTCCATGGAACTCGGGCGAACGATCAGTATCGACCTAAGCCTTGAGGCTTGATTTCCAAGGATCCATTCCTTAGCCGGATTAAACGGACTGGACTGTAGTGCCCGCTTCCCACTGCAGGTTTAAGGTTTATGGTTTAACGTTTCATTCACAGTGACAGTTTAAGGTTTAACGGTATTTGAATGTTGTATATTCATTGGCTGGATGCAGAAGCTACGCCTACTCACAGCTCGCAGCTGATTGACAGAATATAGAAGCTCCGCCTACTCACAGCTCGCAGCTGATTGACAGAATATAGAAGCTCCGTCTACAGCTCGTAACTGATTGACTTGACTGAATGGAGAAGCTCTGGCTGCAGCTCGTAGCTGATTGGTTGAATCCTTAAACCTTAAACCAAAAAAAATTTTTCAGCTGCGTTAAACCTTAAACCGTAAACCTTAAAAACCTATGCAGTGGGAATGTGCAATGTGCTCACATCATGTTGTACGTTAAACCTTAAACCTTAAACCTGCGGTGGGAAGCGGGCATAGGAATGACATATCGGACTAAACGGACTAAACGAGTTGAAATAAATTAGCGGCCTAATTTTAATCGGAACCCGTTGGCCGTTCCTTAATATTACGGAACTAAACGTATTTAACATGCACATGCTTAACATTAGCATGCGTGGCGAAGTCCGATTAGACTGACTAAGAAGCAGCGAGCTAAAGTTTTAGTCCGTTTATATAACCTGGGAGTTTTGGAGTGGCATTTTTTTAGCAGAATTTTTAAACCGTTTAGTCCGAATAAAATGAACCCTTTAGTGCGGTAAAGGAATATATACGCTCCAAGAGGCACGTATGTGGTCTTTGGCGCGGTTAATATTAAGTTTTTTTTTTTTTTTTTTTTTTTTTTTTTTTTTTGTTTTTGTTTTTTTTTGTTTTTTTTTGTGCCGTGGGGGGGGGGTTGGTGTTTTGTGTTTTTTTTAATTTAACCGTAGTGCAACATTAGGTCAATGCTAATTTACCTTACCTGACGCTGACAGTAATTAATGATACGTGATACGTTAACTTTATTTACACTTGCCACATCAAAACTGAAGTTTGACCAAAAGTCGCTGAACTCCGTCTGTGAGACAGGTGACTTTTGTGACTACTCGGCACTCGCTATATACTCTTGATGATGCTTGCTATTCGTTCTTGTAATGAAATCTTTTTTTTTGTTGTTGTTGTTTTTTTTTTTGTTTTTTTTTTTTGTTTTTTTTTTTTTTTTTTGGGTTTTTGTTTTTTTGTTTTTTGTTTTTTTTTTTTTTTTTTTTTTTTTTTTTTTTTTTTTTGTTTTTTTGGGGTTTGGTTTTTTTGTTGTGGCGCGCGCCTTTTGTTGGATCTTTTGTCTCAGGGTCCAGCATTTTTACGCGGCGGCTGAATGTCAGACTTCAGATGCCGTTGCTAACCATGCGGGTACGGCCTTGGATGTCACCGAGCTTCGTGACTTATTATCATCTGAATAACTACGTGATACAGAAATTTTGAATTCCACTAAAACAATTTTTATTCTATGGAATGGAAAGCTTTTTCTCGATTTGAAATAATTTTAAAATGAAAGCAAAGAAATGGTGTACCAGGACACGAGTTTAGCAGTCTATATGTTTAGTATGTAACAAAGTATGAAGTTAATTCACCAAACTTTGTACGGCGTGAGCGGCTGCCAACGCTGCAGCTGAGGTTGGCACGCGGTTGCTAGCTTGCATATTATGCGTCGTCAATAGGCCCTAACCAATAACCATGTTACTATCTTTCAAAGTATTTACGTAATTTTCGAACACAAATTGATCCGAAAAAATCGCTACTGCGGCAGTGAAACTGAAGTCTCCGCAGAGACAATTTAGATGCATTATTTGACTGTAGTACAAATGGAGTAGATTTGTAACACTAAAATGTCACGTATGAGTTTTTCGGATATATCAACGTTTTAACCATTACACTGCTGGTTAGTGGCTAGAAACTGATTTAACACAGCGAGTGGTCATGTTCAGTTATAAAAATTGGCATCAAAATATTTTGGTGCCGCGTTTTATATTCGAAGAATATCCTCAGCTCTCAGCACTACAAGCATGTCGCAACAATATCTATCTAAAATTAATTTAACTCTACTCGCAAAACGTGCTTGTTAGTGCGCGTTATACTAATTTCAGTCAATGCAGTGAAACCAAAATTGCATGTAAATCATGCTTAGTTTCAGTGCATCAACTGAAGCTTTGATTGCACTACATCGCTGACATATTCTGATGAAATGCACTGCAGCCAGCTGGAATACGTGTATGTGCGTATATTGTGTGTGTGCGTATGTGCGTGCGTGTGTATGTGCGTGAGTACCCACAGAGAACTAAATGAGCGGCAGTGGAAAACAATTAACAAGCAACCGGTCTTGAACTGTTTGGTCTCGGCGAGTCAGTGCATAGTGGCGACTGACGAGAACAGTTCGCAATCGGATCTGGTTAACATCGGATCGTGTTAGGTCAGGCCATCATTTTGTCACCGATGATTTTTCTGTGCCCTGATTTTCTGTGTGCAGGTCAATTCTGTTCGAAAATTTTGAAATTCAGTTATGAGTTTTTTAAAAAAATTCCGTATGTTCGTAGTTGCATAATCAAGTTTCAAAAAATTCAGTGGCTAAACTTCTTTTACACCTATACAGCCCTTTTATGAAGTCTAATAACTGACATTTAATAATTTCAAAGTGACAAATAGGGGATTCAGGGATATCTTATAGCAGCTTCACTGCTCGTCGTCAGTCGGTCAGTTCGAGCTGTTCGACCCGTTGCCAATTATAGTGCACAGTGACGGCAATAGGTGATCTGTCACCACCACAACGAACTATTACAGTGAACGTTGCTGATGAATTTAGTAGAACAAACACTGTACTGCACTGGTTTTAAATTTGAGTGCACGCCGCGCTACATTTTACCGAAACGGTAAAATAATACTGACTGTCATTGTGTGCAATAGAGTTCGCAACGGGTCGAGATTTCATAACCCGACCCGACCCGACCCGAGCGAATGTCTAACCCGACCCGACCCGACCCGACCCGACTTCTACTGAAGCTGCTGTGTATAGAAGCACTTGAGATTTCCTTATCACTTTTTTGTTTCCAGTTTTTTATATATTTCGTATGTTTTGATAAGCTACAGCACAGATGTGTATGGGGGGTCTGGGGAGCAAGCCCCCTCCAGATTTGAGATTCCGGGACAAGCACCCCCTCAAATTTGACCCATCGGGGCAAGCCCCCCCTCCTTGTTGCCGAAAAAAGTGCCCGAAAACTAAACAATCGCCTCAGATAGCTGTAAAATGCTTAAAAAGTAAGCAAAGGCAAAAAATCGCCAAAAACTGTCCGAATTTTGCAACTAATTTCCGCTTTTTAAGCACAAATTGGCAATAT
>JASANF010001186.1:0-10889 GCA_030248245.1 Trissonchulus sp. WLG1_4 | reverse complement strand
GCGTCTTCAATTTGCGCGTGAAGCATGTGAGAGCTTCGCACGCGCGGCGGCCGAGGCCGCCGCGTAAAAACAACTGCTGGAACACAGGGTTACCACAAGTATTCTCAGTTAGTCCTCACCCTTCTGGGCGGCGGGTCCAGGTCATATCGCCCAAACAGTGTTCTCATTTTCTCGTTTACCCTATTACGTTTATTACATAGGCATTATAAATGCCATTGCAATTTAGTGTTTCGTATTAGTGCACCAATTTGCATGCTATAATTTGAGTATCATAGTCCGCGGGGCCAGTGTCATTTATTTATGTAGCCGGATATTTTTTTTACTTTTAGTTTAAACCATTTATTTATTTATTTATCTTGTGTAGTTATATCGTCAGTTAATACGGTTATAGCAGTTACTGCAGCGTATATATACGAATGTAGCTGAAATGGAATTTTGAGAACTAAATGCACATCTGTAGTTCTGTGAACTTTTCTCTCACTTTTTTCATAACCATTTTTCAATTCTTGCCCAAAAATGTATATTCTGCGTCCATGGTACCTGTTAATTCGTTTTAAATTTTTTTTTGTAACCCCTGTTCGAAAAAAAATCAATGTTTGGTTCTGCACTGTTTCTTAATTTTTGTAGTCTGCATCCCACTCACCCCTCTTTTGACCAAAATATATTGTTAATTTTTTGTCACGAAAAAGAATTAAGTTTCATCTGAGTTCCGGGTAAGGGGTATGTCTTTTTGAATTTTTTTAGTAGCTCAAACTGTCAAGTACGGTCGCCGAGACGCTCTACAGTTTCATTTTTCTTAGCATGTTTTCAGAATAAAACTACATATCGCGGTGATCCAATTCACACAAACGCTACGTCCTTAATATAGGTAGTATACAGTATACGTAGCTAATAATTTAAACTACTGACCTCTTTTTGTGTTCGCGTCAATTTTTGCTGACGCACTTCACGATTAACACCCACAACAACCAAAACGAAAAATATATAGTTTATTAATTTGTCGTCAAGGTTGTAATAAAATTCAAATTTAACAAAATAATACTGTTATCTTTATCGTTTTTGCTTCGATTTTATATGCTGAAAGCATATGGTAAAAGGTTTCACCATTTTCCCGAGATGTTTCGCATTTCAGACAAAAAATAAGTTCAATCCTTATTTACTGCTGTTAGCAGTAACTACACGTAGCCTAACTCAATGTTTGAACTGTGAGCTATACCTAGGGGTGGACGACCTAGTTTGAGGGATTAAATAAAATAAAAATTAACTGATCAATTGGCCGCATTTGACGCGCCACTGTAAAGAGAATGCTTTCCAACAAAAAACTGCAAAAAAAGTCTAGTACATACAATACGTATATGTGTAATACGTATATACAATATTTGTATACCAACTTTGGCATTTCGTCTTTTATGATACTGGTTGACGTTTTGTTCCGTGGCCCCAGCTCGGCCGGCCGGTATCCTCGTTCTGATTTTCAAATTCTCGGTTTAGGGTTTTTGCCATGAAGCTTTTTTTTTTTTTTTCAAAGTCACAAAAGACGAAGCTACGTTTTAATGAAAGGTAACGATGGTTTGTTACCAATAAAGAATCATAAAACCCTCTAATCATGTACTGAGAATTTTCTCAAAAACAACGACCTCAGCAGTTATGTACTACCAAGAGTCCATACTACCAAGACATCCGAGGAGTCAGTTGAAAATTTGAAGTCATGTCTCGTGTACGGAAAGCGCCAATTACGAACAGTTTTCCCCTAATGCCAAGAGTACCCCCAATACGAACAATAATGCGCGCTTTTTCGATTTGGACTGTGGCCTGCAAAACACTTCCTGCGCTGAAAATATTATTGGCTGCTAAAAACACATGTGTTTCATCATATGCCTAGTTTCGGAATTGATTGGTTAAATATATCGCCTGGCGCTCAGTCCATTTTCCATATCTCTATCTCATTTATGTTAGTCAAAATCAGTACCATCGCACTAAAACTATCCGCCAAATTTTTACCCCCATGGATTCTCAATTTGTGGGTGAAAAGGGTTTATCATACAATTTTTTGGTACCTGTCTGTACAAAAATTCACGCTCATTTTTTTGGTGTCACTGAAATGTCAACGTTTGAAACTTTCACGCTGGACACGCTCAAAATTTAAGTTGGCTGCGAAATTTTTGATGGGTCTCTCTTGGTACAAACACCTTACACAAAAATTGGATGCCTAAAACTAACTGGGTCTCTAATACAAACGCTGACCAAATTTTGAGTCTAAGCGTTTGCTGGTTGTTGTTGAAGGTGGTAATAGTGATCAATTTTACTAGAGGCTAGCGCAGAGGAGGGAGAATCGTTTGTCTCAATATCCTAAGTCAAGTTTGAGAAGGGTTTCTCCAAATCTCAAATCTTGGGATGGGGCTTACCCCATCGTACGGTACGTGTGTTCTAGATGCTAATTTAGCATTTTAATTTGTCACTGCCATTCAACCGTAAATGTTCGTTCATTCACGCCAGTTAAGCCTGTTTATGAATCACATTCCTAGAACATAAGGTATGATGGGACCCTTAGGGTTGTGTCTACTGCTACTTTGTGCTCATAGTGCATAGCGCATTGATGCAGTGTCAATTCAAGTTCAAGTTCACTGTGAACTGCCCACCATACTGATTTCGACTAGGAAACTAGGTACTTATAGGGATGACTTGACATCTACATACTTACTGGTGGCGACTTCTCTGCAGGAGGGTGGAAACGCCATAGTACTACATAAATGCGCCATAATGACATAAAATGCAAAAGGCGCTTTTCGGAAGTTCAAGCACCTATAGACACTGGACATAATAGAACATAAGCGTTTCGACAATTGTCATTTTCGAAGCTCAAAAGGTGTCAGAAACGTTGCCACGCAACCCAAATGCTCAATTCGAGCGCTTAGTCGCTCAAATAACCCCTAGTTTATTTATATTAAAATTTCATTTTCGCAAACATAACCCCCAAAATCGTCACCCAGAGGCTGGGGGGGGGCACAATTTAAACCGAGAGGATCCTGAGACGGAAGTGGACTCCGCATTCATGTTCAGGGGCCAAAATAACTCTTGGATATGAAAATTTTCAAATTTTGAAAAAAATGACCCCAACTGTGTCTTGCACGTCGTAAAAAGTGAACTAGGTCCATACTGACAAGAATAAACCCCGAATTCGAGTTAAGCACCCCAAAATACCCCTGGGACAGAGATTTTACCTCAAAACGTGGCGCATGGCGTCTCCGGGTCATTTTGTAGGTAGCACCAAACGTGGGGGGTCCCCCCCACAATTAGGGATACCCTCATTCGCGGGGGGGGGGGCTCCGCCCCACATTTGAGACCCTATGGTCTGATTCGTGGGGGGGTCCCCCCACAGCTAGGGCTACGCCATGTTCTCTTCATTCGTGTGGGGGGGTACCCCCCACCCCACAGTTGTGGCCTTTTTTGGGAGATAATGGTCCCAGCATGCCCGCGCTGCTAGGCCACAAACGTGGCCAGTGGCACACTCTTATCATTATGTACTCTTGGTACTAATTAGTACTAGAGCCCGACTGGATTGTTTGTCGTATGTAACTACGTATGTTAAGCCGAGTCTTTCTCATTACCCCAACCCCCAGCCAGAATTTGAAAATTACTAAGCCGATTTCAACAGGTTCAAATAATTTTGAATAATAATTGGTTTCTTTTGAACTCAGGTTTCAAAAATGCAAGTTTTAGAAACATTTTAGAAACATTTTTGAAAAATCTGAGTATTTCATTTCAAGACCGAGTAAGTGTTTGCACTAATCGTGAATTTTTAACCGATAAAATGTATATAAAATTTCAAAAAAATTGAAGTTTTAAAATTATTTAAAATTTTAAAAACTTTTTAAAATTAGCACTTTTTAAGTTCTGAAGTCAATAGGAGTCCACTGGTGCAAAAAATATTCAAATCGGTCAAGTAATCTCTGAAATCCTGACAGGGGTAAAATAACGAAGGGATCGTAATTGGCTTTTAGCTACAGTTACTGTACACATTAAAATTATAATACATAATCACGTTTCATTCTTTATTAAAGTTTTAATACCAAGGGTACAAAACACAACGTTAAGTTAGATTCATTTTAAGAGTTAGGATAATTTAGCAAAAAATTTTTTCAAAATATTTTTCTGTTCATAGTGGATTTTGATGCTGTCTAACTAGAATGCAAGAAAACCAAACTGATAACCTTCCGGGGGGGGGAACTTGCTGTAGTTTTATTCGCTCAAAATTCGATGTCGTGTCAGAGGCTCCAAACAGCACGACTCCAATGAGGAAGGATTATAGCTAAACACCCAATCACACTGTGAAAACTTGTGTATATATATATATATATATATATATATACACCAGTTTTTCAGCAGTGTGGATATGATTGGTAACGTTTGTTTAGCTTGTAATTGTACTCATTGGAGTCGTGCTGTTTGGAGCCTCTGACACGACACAGTCGATTTTTGAGCGAATAGCCAAAATGGACTACAGCAAGTTCCCGGAAGGTTATCATTTGACCGAATGTCCACCACTGGTCTGTGGTCTGGTTAGACGGCGTCGAAAATCCACTATGAACAGAAAAATATTTTGAAAAACTTTTGCTAAATTATCCTAACTCTTAAAATGAATCTAACTTAACGTTGTGTTTTGTACCTTGGGTATTAAAACTTTAATAAAGAATGAAACGTGATTATGTATTATAATTTTAATGTGTACAGTAACTGTAGCTAGAAGCTAATTACGATCCCTTCCGTTATTTTACCCCCTGTCAGGATTTCGGAGATTACTTGACCGATTTGAATATTTTTTGCACCAGTGGACTCCTATTGACTTCAGAACTTAAAAAGTGCTAATTTTAAAGTTTATAAAATTTTAAATAATTTTAAAACTTCAATTTTTTGAAATTTATCTACATTTTATCGGTTAAAAACCCACGATTAGTGTCCAGAACACTTTACTCGTCTTAGGAAATGAAATAATCAGATTTTTATAAAAATGTTTCTAAAATGTTTCTAAAACTTGCATTTTTGAAACCTGAGGTCAAGAGAAACCAATTATTATTCAAAATTATTGGGCAAAAATTATTGAAATCGGCTCAGTAAGTTTCAAATTCTGGCTGGGGGTTGGGGTAATAGAAAAGACTCGCTAACATACGTAGTTACATACGACAAACAATCAGTCGGCTCTACTACTAAGTAGTACCAAGAGTACATAATGAGAAGAGTGTGACACTGGCCACGTTTGTGGCCTAGCAGCGCGGACATGCTGGGACCATTATCTCCCAAAAAAGGCCACAACTGTGGGGTGGGGGGTACCCCCCCACACGAATGAAGACATGGCATAGCTCTCAGCTGTGGGGGGACCCCCCCACGAATCAGACCATAGGTCTCAAACGTGGGGCGGACCCCCCCCCCCACAAATGAGGGTATACCCTCAATTGTGGGGGGGACCCCCCACGTTTGGTGCTACCTACAAAATGACCCGGAGACGCCATGCCGCCACTTTTTGAGGTAAAATCTCTGTCCCAGGGGTATTTTGGGGTGCTTAACTCGAATTCGGGGTTTATTCTTGTCAGTATGGACCTAGTTCACTTTTACGACGTGCAGGACTCAGTTGGGGTCATTTTTTTCAAAATTTGAAAATTTTCATATCCAAGAGTTATTTTGGCCCCTGAACATGAATGCGGAGTCCACTTCCGTCTAGGATCCTCTCGGACTCAAGTATGCCCCCCCCCCTAGCCTCTGGGTGACGATTTTGGGGGTTATGTTTGCGAAAATGAAATTTTAATATAAATAAACTAGGGGTTATTTGAGCGACTAAGCGCTCGAATTGAGCATTTGGGTTGCGTGGCAACGTTTCTGACACCTTTTGAGCTTCGAAAATGACAATTGTCGAAACGCTTATGTTTATTATGTCCAGTGTCTATAGGTGCTTGAACTTCCGAAAAGCGCCTTTTGCATTTATGTAGTACTATGGCGCATTTATGTAGTACTATGGCGTTTCCACCCTCCTGCAGAGAAGTCGCCACCAGTAAAGTATGTAGATGTCAAGTCATCCCTATAAGTACCTAGTTTCCTAGTCGAAATCAGTATGGTGGGCAGTTCACAGTGAACTTGAACTTGAATTGACACTGCATCAATGCGCTATGCACTATGCAGCACAAAGTAGCAGTAGACACAACCCTAAGGGTCCCATAATTCATATGTTCTAGGAATGTGATTCATAAACAGGCTTAACTGGCGTGAATGAACGAACATTTACGGTTGAATGGCAGTGACAAATTAAAATGCTAAATTAGCATCTAAAACACACGTACCGTACGATGGGTAAGCCCCGTCCCCAGATTTGAGATTTGAGAAACCCTTCTCAAACTTGACTTAGGATATTGAGACAAACCTGCCTCCTCTGCGCTAGCCTCTAGTAAAATTGATCACTATACCACCATCAACAACAACCAGCAAACGCTTAGACTCGAAATTTGGTCAGCGTTTGTATTAGAGACCCAGTTAGTTTTAGGCATCCAATTTTTGTGTAAGGTGTTTGTATTAAGAGACCCATCAAAAATTTCGCAGCCAACTTAATTTTTGAGCGTGTCAGCGTGAAAGTTTCAAACGTTGACATTTCAGTGACACCAAAAAAATAGCGTGAATTTTTCTACAGACAGGTACCAAAAATTGTATGATAACTCACCCACAAATTGATATTCCATGGGGGTAAAACTGGCGATAGTTTTAGTGCGATGGCACTGATTTTGACTAACATAATGAGATAGAGATATAAAAATGACTAGCACAGGTGATATATTTAACCAATCAATTCCGAAACTAGGCATATGATGAAACACATGTGTCTTTAGCAGCCAATAAAATTTTAGCGCAGGAAGTGTTTTACAACCCGCAGTCCAATCGAAAACGCGCATTAGTGTTCGTATTAGATGTACTCTTGGCATTAGGGAACTGTTCGTAATTGGCGCTTTCCCCTACACGAGACATGACTTCAAATTTCACTCACTGACTCATCAGATGTCTTGGTAGTATGGACTCTTGGTAGTACATAACTGCTCAAGTAGAAACCGATATATAAATTCTCAGTACATGGCAAGAAAGTTTTCAATTCTTTATTGGTAACAAACCATCGTTACCAAAAAAAAAAACGTAGCTTCGTCTTTCATGACTGTGGCTTGAAAAAAGCTTCATGGCAAAAACCCTAAACCGAGAATTTGAAAATCAGAATACAGTATATACGCGGCCCCCGAGTGGGCCGCGGAACAAAACGTCGACCATTGTCATAAAAGACGAAATGCCAAAGTTAGTATACAAATATTGTATATACGTATTACACATATACGTATTGTATGTACTAGACTTTTTTGCAGTTTTTTGCAAAAAAAGCATTCTCTTACAGTGGCGCGTCAAATGCGGCCATTTGATCAGTTAATTTTTATTTTATTAATCCCTCAAACTAGGTCGTCCACCCTAGGTATAGCTAGCAGTTCAACATTTAGTTTAGCTACGTGTAGGTACTGTAACAGCAGTGATAAGGATTGAACTTATTTTTGTCTGAATGCCGAATTATCTCAGGGAAAATGGTAAAACCTTTACCATATGCTTTCGCGTATAAAATCGAAGCAGAAACGATAAAGATAACAGTATTATTTTGTTAAATTTGAATTTTATTACAACCTTGACGACATAATGAAGTTTGCTGTGTTTTTCGCTTTGGTTGTTGTGATGATTTCGGTGGTGAATTGCGTAAGGGACCACAAAGTTGAGCACGAACACAAAGAGGTCAGTATTTAAAAACTTGCTGCGGCCTAGTTAGAAGCTGCGTATACTGTATATATTATATTAAGGACGTAACCTAGCGTTTGTGTAAATTAGATACAGCGATATATAGTTTTATTACTGAAGGTAAACATGCTAAGAAATGAAACTTTTTCAGGACGTTCTGGCGACCGTACTTGACAGTTTGAGACTACTACAAAAGTGTACAAAAGACATACCCTACCCAGAACTCAGATGAAACTAAATTGTTTTTTAGTAACAAAAAACTAAGCAAAGTATATTTTTGGTCAAAATTGAGTGACAAAAATGAATGCAGAGCTGCAGAAATTAAGAAAAGTAAGTCCAGAACCCAAAATTAGTAAATTTTCGAACAGGGGTTACAAAAAAATTTTAAAAACGAATTAACAGGGTCCATGAACGCAGAATATACGTTTATGGGCAAGAAAATTAAAAAAATGGTTATGAAAAAATTGCAAGGAAAGTTTCACAGACTTTCAGATGTGCATTTAGTTCTAGAATTCGTTGCAGTACTGACATCGTATATACGCTGCAGTAACTGCTATAACCGTATTAACTGACAATATAAAATACACAAGATAAATAAATAAATCAATAAATGGTTTAAAACTAGAAGTCAATGCAAATTGTCCAGCTACATAAATAGGTAACACTGGCCCACAACTATGATCTCAAATTATAGCATGCAAAGCTTGAGCAATAAATGTACTGGGTGCACTCTAATACGAAACAGCTTTAAATTGCAATGGCATTTATGGTGATATGTAATAAACGTAATAGGTAAACGAGAAAATGAGAAACACTGTTTGAGCAATATGACCTGAACCACCACCAGAAGGGTGACTTGAGAAAAAGTACTTGTGGTAACCCTGTGTTCCACAGTTGTTTTTACGCGGCGGCCTCAGCCGCCGCGTATATACTATAGTGCGAAGCTCTCACATGCTTAGCACGCAAATTGAACTATTCTACTGTAATCTGGCTGCTAGGTCAGCAGATTACACTGTTTTTGTGGGCGTGTGTGTCAGTTTGTGTACGTATATACGCAGGGAGGAACAGGCAGCGATTCCATTCGCAGGTCTGCCAAGTGCTGAAAAACGCTGTGGACAGCACACCGTATTATAACGAAACCTGTTGCATTAGCGTTTCGTAGATTATGTATCAGAACATACGAAACTACATGAAACACTTGCAAATGGGAACCGTTTCATGTGATGGACAGAAGTGTCTTTTCACAGGTTAGACCCAATTGTTTTGGCTCCCCTGCTGCTGTTTTGAATGTTTTTATCCTAAGTTTTGGCTTTTTCCTAGTGTTGTTTTAGAAATAAGTTCGCTGCAGTGATGCAATTGAACTAAGATGCAGAACATTTCTATTTGCCACAGAACAATGATGTTCCTTCTGCTTTTGTGGAACTAAAACTTTTTGTTTACATATTTTTAAAACACATTTTCAGTATGTGAAATGTAAATATGTGGAATGAATAAGGATGGCTCGCAATTTCTAGCGTGCATATGTACGTAATCTTGAACCCAAATTGACCGCAAAAAGTCGATTGCGTCACTGAAATCCCCTTCAGAGGCAAATTTAGACTCATTATTCGACTGTAGCTACATAGATCTATAAAGTCTAACTGTCCTATTTGAACTTTTCTGATATAGTAACAGTTTTGATCATAAGCGATGACATCGCAGGCTAGAAATTGATAAGTGGTCATGTTAAGTTATAAATATAAATTGGCAATAAAACAATATGGTGCCGCGTTTTATATTCGAAGAATATGCTCAGCACTGCAAGCATGTCACAATGACATCTTTCCAAAAATAATTCAACTCTACTCGCAAAACGTGCTTATTTAATTGATCATGCGTGGGAGCGTTAGAAACAGGTCTTCAGTTAGTCAAACATTACACATTTAACAGTAAGGGATACCGCCCAAATATGACAGTTTCGTATTAGGAACACTTTCGACTTATTTTGATTGGATTATCTGTTTGGGTGTAACTTTATAGCCAAATTAAATTGATTGATGAATGAACCTAATCACAACCACAATTGATCAATAGGCTGTGTGCTCAGTTACCAAGAGGACGGTATTTTTATATAGGGTCTTTGCTTTCAATTACGTTACTACCAGTTCTTTTTATGGTGCATTTGTACTGCTTAAATTTGGATGTGTCCGTAATTGGGCGCTTTTCCCGGGTAGTTGTGAAAATAATTATGTGAAACCAACCAAAATTTTTCCGCTCACATGTGCATGGTTGGCATTTCTATTCTCAGCAAAACAATACTTTAAAGATTTGTTTTTCTTTGTTTTATTGTTGTTGTTGTTTTGTTGTGTATTTCAGACTCAAGGTTTTTAATGTTTTCAGACTCAAGGCAATGCTGCAGACGGTTCCGCTTCGGCTGAAGGTGACGCAACATTTGGAAAAGGCTTGTTTGGAAAAGACACATCTGTTGCCGAAGGCAGCGCCGTGGGAGACGCCGACGCTCTTGCGATGCTCGGAGGACAGCAGAAGAAAAATGAACACAAGAATAACCTTCTGGGATAAACATCAGAAGTTATTACGCAGCTGCTACTTTAGCAGACATGCACAAGCCTTGTTTAAGAACGTATTTAGCACATTACTATGTCATAGCGCTTAAACGAGTTTGTCCTCATGCATTAACGACTGTAAAGTTAAACTTGCCCGCTTCTAGACTATCCCATCTTAAAGATTTTAGTAAATTTCAATGATTACTTTGATAGCGCAATGCGGCAATAATGAGATGTAAATGCTACTTTAGATCTTAAACAAGGTCATTTTAATTGCTTGTGATTGCCTAGTTTACGATTAATCTTGTAATAAATGGATTAAAGTTTGTTGACTCAACTTTTAAAAGTACATATAATTCAAGGTTAAAATAAACCAGTAGCCCTAAAAAGGGGCAAGGTTTCTTCCCTGGTGTCTACATACATTTACCATACTTACTATAGGGTACCTTAAGTATCTTACTCTACTTAACCATAATCTTAACTGCACTGTGTATCCTAATTTGCCAGCATACGTCTTATTCTTAACTAATCTAGCTATGTACC
>JASANF010001185.1:0-22581 GCA_030248245.1 Trissonchulus sp. WLG1_4 | reverse complement strand
ACATATATTTTCTTCATCAGTTTACGGCCACTATTTGTCACTTTTCGCGAAAGATGAAGCTTGTCGTACGCTGAGCAAGAAGGGAACTTTTTTGCTAAGTGTTCTAGGTTTTAATTACTGTGGTGCTTTAGTATCCTAGAACCAAGGTAGCTTACAATGCTATGTTGCTATCTGATTAAAAATTATATAAGTTGTTGTGCTTGTGAATGGACCATCGCTCAAAGATTTCTTGTACAACCTATCGGTATAAATAGTAATGCCCTGAATTTTATAGCGATTCTGCAGAAAACCTAAAATGAATCTAAAGTTGTGATAATGTTATATAAAAAAGGGTTTGCACAACCGCCACCAAACCTCTACACGAACAAGCAGCAATTTCATGCAAAATTTATGGAGTTCTTATCCATGGCCACGACCAGCCTTGCGGTCTGCACCAGTATCAGTAATTTTGAATGCAAATCATATTCGGTAGAAGCTAAATCACTTGGAAGAATTTGCTTCAAAGGAAGTTAAACCTGTCGCAGCCCACTATATTTTAATATTCGGAATGGTTTCTGGCATTAGGGCCGATTTATGCCTATAGCCGTATGTCCGTTCAGCTGACCAAATTGCGAAATAATCGACACTAATAGTGTAGAAGTTCAGATCGTGGCGTGATTATTTCGTAAGTTTGTCGGTTGAAGGGACATAGGGCTGTAAGACTCCTGTAGGAAGATACACTCTTGCAATTTACTTGATTCTTTAGGGCAAAGCTTCGCTATTTTGGTAACGAAGTACCAACCAGTAACCAACTATAAACTTTTTGTCATACCATTCAATGCAAAAAATAATAAAATTTTGCAACTCGCAATAACACATAAACATGCAAAAATCGGTGAATACAGACCCAAAACATTTTTTGAAACTTTTTTAAATTTTTTTGGGCTAGTTATTTATTACATAAGTCATGTCTTAAATTTGGAATTTTTTGGCAATTCACAGCACAGAAATGTGTGGCACTGACAGGTTTAGACCTAACGGTTAAATTCTGGTGAAAACAGCCTAAATCAGGCATCATTGATTGAATAGCCGCATGCAGAACATAGCCCTTTTAACTATTTTTGCTCATACCGCTACATGGTGGAACTCATACGTGGGTAGTTGGCAAATTCTGGGTGGGGGGAAGTACTAGTTGTTTTTCAATATTTTTGAGCTGCTGTATTTTACTTATTAGTTGGTGGAACTTTGCCTGTTTTATAAGCTATCTGTTTTTTACCGTTTTTATAGCTATGAATAACTAAAATTACTTGAATCCATCCAATTTTTAGAAACAAAATGTCGGGTGCTTTGGAAATAAAAAACACCAAAATTAAATAAAAAACACTCCGTTTTTGATTTTTGGGCCTACAGTAACCCACGAAACTTAAAACATATCAATAGCAACAACAACATAGTTGTACAGCCGGCCGCCCGGGCCAGCTTACATAATACTATCACACATAACTGTAAGTTTAAATACACAGCCGTTTAGTGACATATTATATGATGCGTAATTCGCTAGGGCAAATCACATGTAAAGGTCCTGTCGCTACTGTGGTAGCGACAGGAAAAATTTAGTGGTTATGCGACTTTTTATTGCTGCCTTTTTCGCGATGACAATGATTTCTTCCTAACGAAATAGTTTTTTTTTCTTATGAGGCATCATTTTTTTGCCAGGCTTGACTCAATAAGTTGAAAATAACTCAAACAAGTATCTACTTGTCTCTTATTTCAGGTGACATTTTTTTTCACACGAAGGTTTTATGTACAAACTGTCAGAAACGAACACAAACTGTGCTGCCGATTGTTTTCCAATGACCTGTGAAGATGAAGCGATTAACTCCCTATCCGATCTGACAATTTTGGGCATATTGCTGAAATTAGTCTCGCCGAACGCAAAGGTTGCTTTGTGCTTGCCGAAAAAGCTTGAGGTTGTCCTCGTCTCAGCCTATACGACAAATGACGGATTTTGCAGTAGTTGGAAACCAGGGGTTGCGGGAGCGACTCGTTTGGCGATCGAGACTGACAGACAATTGTGTCCTTGTTCGGCTGGTTAGTGGTGCTTGTTAAGTAGGGCAAACGCGTGTTAAACGGGATTTAGCGGATTAGATTGCACGGTTGGTTAATGACACAGTGCTTGTTAAAAAAGGACAAATGCTTGTTAAACGGGATTAGCGGATTAGATTTTGCACTGTTGACTAGTCATACAGTACTTGTTAAACGAACGACGGTTGGGGGGGTGCGGGGTGTTTTCTGGTCGCTTGGGGTTTTGCGTTTTGGTTGGGTTGGGGGGTTGTGGGGGGTTAAACGGGATTTAGCGGATTAGATTTGCACTGTTGCTTAATGACACGGTGCTTGTTAACCTGAGTATATATGGCGGATTAACAATCCTATTTAAAAAACAAAAAACAGTAGGTATAGAACGAAGTAGTAAATCTATGTTCGATCAGGTTTGAGTTGCTTGATGCTCTTAAAAAAGGATAGTGTTCAACCGATAACTAATTTAAATAGTGTCATTAACACAGCTTAAGAACAGCATACATGATATACTAATTTCAGTATTCAGTTGCTGTCATTTAATTTAAAAAGTAATTAGTATTATTTTTTATAATTTATCTATAATGATTTATTTAAAAATTAATTGTTATTATTTTATAATTTATCTATAATGAATTAACAGTAATAAAATTATTTTGAGTATTTTTTTTGTAGTAATTTGCTTAAGCTAACTTTGTGGCTAATGTAATAAACTAAGCTATTATTGCAGATATACCGCTTGTAATAACGCCGCAGATTCTATCGTTTCCAAAAAATAAGGGTGAGTGTCTTCCTAATTTATTGTTGAATAGAACAAGCACTTTTGTTGACGAGCGTACTTCTTTCCACTTGACGATATCAAGTATTATTTTACCGTATCGGTAAAATTAGGCGCGGCACACACTGAGATTTCTTTTTGAGTTTTTCTAATTTCTGATACATATGTTACATGTGTGACCTGTTACAGTCTCATGTTTATTCGAGTCCGAATGTATCAAAAGACTTCGGAAAGTAGGCAGTACTGACCACCTGTTCGACGATTACGTTTTACGCATGTGTATGCACACACATTCGAGACTTTACTTCTAAATTAGAACACTTTGAACTTTGATTTAATGGAAGGAAATTTGCAAACAAAAAACAAAAAATTAAAAAAAAACAAATTGTTGTACCAGCATGTCTTCTAGATCGCGCCAAAAAAGAATCACCTGAACATGTATGTAATATGTATTCGTGAAAAAACACTATTCTTTTCGAAGTTTAGCTCATTATACATGCCACTGTATTGACGCGTAAGTACTTTTACCTCTGCACATGTGAGATGTAAACAACATTACGAATACCAAAATGGATATTGTAGATACTATTGACTGCCAACCAGCCATTGTCGTTAATGCAGTGAGACGCACACACAACAACGCATCCATACACACGCACACACACACACACACACACACACACATGTAGACACTGTGCTCTCTGCTTGATGCACAGAACACGCACATGAGCCAGCGGTAAATCCTGCAGGCTTCTGTGATGCACTGAAACTGTGCACGATTTACATGCATCTGCAGTTTCAGTGCAGCACATGAAGTTAGTATGCACGGCCGCTGAATCGGCCGCGCAAAAAGGAGACCCCAACTTAAAAAGAACGAAAGAAATGGAGGCACCGGGAATCAAACCCATACCACTTGCGTTGACGACAAGAATGCTAACCACTACTCCACAGTCCACAGCCCCCGAGTTTTATGCGCCCTATTTACAACATTACAACACATTTTTTAGTTGGATTCTTTTCAATACGCGTTCAATGTTGCAAGAGTCAGGCGTAACAAAGCGAACGAAAAGAAGCAATAAGAAACAGAAAAAAGGAGACCTTAAAACGGACAAGGTGCTTCTGAGGATCTTATCCAAAATTGGATTTATCGGATTAGATTTAACTTATTTCGTCAGTAACGCAGCGTCAGTTAAACGTAACCTAAGTTACTAAAACTTGGCACACACCGAGATAATGTATGTAAGCCATGTAGGACGAAATTTCGGTATGGTTGCGGAATGTCAACGTGCATGAATGTATTGGTGCTACTATGTCTAATTCCTCTATTACAACTTGCGCTATGTACATTGCGCTATGTCAATGTAGCGGAATGTCAACTCCTGCTATGTCGAATTCAGCAAAGCGAACCTTGCCAATGTAAATGAATGAATGTTTCAATGAAAGTTTAGTTGCAGTAAAATAGTGAAAGTAAAAATGGTGAAATACTAAATTAATAAATTAAAAAAAGATTAAAGTTTGAAGATAAGAATTCAGATAAAAAGGCACTAAAAAGTTTGAATAATTTGTGGCTTACACTAAAAATTGCAAAATGAACTAAACGATCAAGGATTAGTAATCGTAATAATACGTGTCATGCCTTTTTGTTATACAGGCAAATCGGGGCAAAATTAACACGTGTCAAAATTTCTTTTGTCTTCTAGACAGAAGTGTAATAAATTTAAATGTATATATAAAAAGAAAAACTCAACAGGCGGTACGAGTAATTATTAAAGGTTTTCATTCCGCCTTATAGACAAAAGCCACGTAGACATAGTGGCACGTTGACATTAAACTATGAGGGATAGCGAGAGTTGACATTCCAGCACGTAGGCATTCCGCTATTGACATTCCACTATCGACATAGCGTAATTGACATTCCGCCCGTTGACATGGCGAGAGCAAATCGAAATTTCAGCCGGCTATATTAATTTTGTGGTGTGTTATTAGCAAAATTATTTTAAATCTAATCCATTGAATCCAATTTTTGATAAGGCCCTGAGAGTTTAAAATGATTTCGAAGACTCAAGCACAGCTATGTTTAGATTTGCTTCTTCTTGTGTTGAAGCCTAGTGAGGCTACGAAGTGTTATGCAAAACAATAGCACTCTTTTTATGAGTAAATGTGGAATTTAAGTAAATGTTTAAATTAATGCATACTTTGGGTCTTAGGATTCTACAATCAGTCATAGTACAGTCACAATTGTCTCGTTAGACATTGAATTTATGTCGTATTATTGCCTAGTTTGTCAATTAATAAAGATTATTGCTGCAGTTTGAGGTACGGAAAAGTGTTTTCTACATTTTTCTGCCAACTAAAATTCCAACTTGACCCTATTATTAATAACTAAATAAAAATAACTAGGATAATGCTATAAAAGTTGGCAGGTAAGCAATTAAAACTGGCATTACCGTTAAACTGTGAGATTATATTATTATAATATTAACCCTTTCCTTCCTGAATTTTTCTAGTCTAAGCTTTGTCTGGGATATGATCCGCTGCCACAGACTGGGCATGCTTCCAAGTGACAACATCGTGGCAGAACTGTCACTCCAGACCACTCGGTCACCAGCTCGCTTCACTCGGATACCTAAGGCATCCTCGTGAAGTAACTCAGGCCGAACATCTGTGAAACATCAGGCCGACAGTGTGTCATAGTGCCAATAGTAGTTTTGAAGCCACTGTGGGAAGGAAAGGGTTAAGTGCAGGTACATTACCTGAACCATATTATCTTAGCACAGCTTTCAACCAAGAACATGAGTTTTAAGTTTTAAAAAAAATCTATTTAGACTGCGTCTACGACGATTGGTGGAAAACTCGATGGTATTTAGACGATCGACCAGGAAGATCCTGCGATCAATTTTGCCTATCGATCAGAAAAACGTGCAAAATGTCGATCGTTTCGAACAATATTTCCAGCCAGACCAGAATGTTGAAAATATTCATCGAAGTGTTGTACGCTAAAGACATAGTTTGTGAAATCGGATACAGTCAGATGACTGAACTTGGACCTCATCTGAAAGACAACAAATGCGATGGATGGAAACCCGCCGATGTGGTTCCCAAGTGTTACACTCGAGATTCGAAAGTTCAGCGGTTATGCTCCTGTACCTCCGGTAGGTTAACTTCAAGTTTAAGTTCAAGCTTAAGTTGCAAGTTTCTGGTTTGAAATTATAAAATAATTAAATTAAAGTTTTGACACTAAATGAAACTGAATTCTTACAAAAATTTTTCACAGTGAAAACTTGCTTGGTATAGCATTATAAAATAGTTAATGAGTTTAATGATTGCTGCAGACAGTTGTAAATTGCGGCGAAAGTTTTGTCAGAAGTTTTAGGCACTGACGAATTTATGTGCAATGATGAAACTGCCACTGAAAGCGAGAATGCCAAAACCACGGAAACTACAACAGCAATGACACTAATAGAAGCAAGCACTGATAGAGTGGAAATATTGGAGTCAACAATAGCAACTACAACAACAACAACAACAACAACAACAACAACAACAACAACAACAACAACAACAACAACAACAACAACAACAACAACAACAACAACAATAGCCGCTGAAATGGTAACAACAGCAGCATCTACAAAAACAAGAATAACGACAAAGAACCCTAAAGCAACAACAAACATATGGGAAGGCTCTACAACGGAGATAGATGGTGAAATAGAAGTTTCAAAAGTTTCAGCTGGAAAAGTAACATCCATCATTGAACTGACGACAGGCATGAATTTAGCAACCACAGAAGCATCAGTGACTGTTCTGCCACAAACAGTGATGGCAGTAGAACCAACATCAGTCGCGAAGACAACAACATTAACAACAAGTACAACAACAACAACAACAACAACACTAACTAGAACAACAACAACAACTAGAAGAACAACAACTAGAAGAACAACAACTAGAACAACAACAACAACAGCAACAACAACAACAACAACAACAACAACTACAACAACAACAACAGCAACAACAACAATAACAACAACAACAACAACAACAACAACAACAAGAACAACTACAACAACAACAACAGCAACAACAACAATAACAACAACAACAACAACAAGAACAACAACAACAACAACAACAACAGCAACAACAACTCCAAAACAAGAAGAAAATATATGGTTTATTGTGGAAGCACCAAACACCACAGCCGCAGTTGAAGTAACAACTCGCGACATTTTGGTAGTCTCAGAAAGCACAGGTGAGCTCTAGTACTGTATTGTTTCTGTTGCGGCACACCGCAACAGGTTCTTATGATGACCCTGAAGCGAAACGTAAGGCTGTGTAACAATAGCTATGTGTGTGTCTGTGTCTAATTATATGATCATGAGTCATGACTGTGATAACTTTTGCAGCAGGCTTTTCTACAACACTGATGTGTGACATACAACGTTTAGCTAGATGTGCGTGCGGATTTACGTGAACATGAATGTGTTCGCGAAATGCGTCTGTTCCTGTTCCTTGCTGATTGTTTGCAATTCACTGTCAGTTGTAAACCATATTATTTAGGTATAAGTCAAATCCAGCTCTTAGGTATGTGTTTAAATGTGATTGTTCCTCAAGTCTCCAAGTGAACTGTACTGTTTTCGAAGAAAAACCGAGTGACAAAATTAGCGGGTTTAACCCGTTGGATTTAGGTATGAATCAAATCCAGCTATTGCAAACCACCGTGGTGAAATCCACCCTAGAAGTTTTTTATTTCCGATGCCTGAAATTTATTAGTTTTTTTATAGTTTTCTATACTTTGGCGCAAATAATATGTTACATGCACAATTTGCATTTTTCAGACAATGATCTATCATTGCTAGCTAAAGCCAGAGAGGACGTACTGAAAGCAGCAGCTGCTTTGCCAGCAGAAACCTTGAAGCCGGTTGTGTTTAGACCAGATGAAGTGGTCACAGGTTGCTCTTACAGAAAACAAACATGCCGAATGACACAGTAAAGGGTCGTTCATACTGACAGCCGTATGTCCGTTCAGCCGACAAAATGACGAAATAAAGACGTCACATGCGCTGGTTGATCCACTGCACCAGGCTGCTGGTGACGTCATTCTACAGGCTGAACGTGCATACGGCTGTCAGTACGAATCGAGCCTAAAGGATGGTTTACACGAGGCAATGCGTTTTTCAGGCAATCTCCAAGCAAAACGCGTTGGCTTAAAGTTGCTTGCAACACGCTAAGTTTTCGGCAAAAGTATTCAGTAAGTATCAAGCATTCATTTTTAAGTACATTGGCCAGAGGCCATCGTAAACCTGTTGGGCCAGCAAAAGTGCTCTTTCTGAATTTACATATTTTCCATGAAAAAGTATCTTTTGCAGCCATTACAATGCAAAATCTTTTATGTGTTTCTAATCATTAAAAGTATCTATATACTAGGAAATTTGTTTTTAGAACTTGGATGGAGATGTTTTCTTTTCTTTACGGCAATTGCTTTGTGTTCAACTGTACTATATCAGACTCGTGCAACAAACCTTTACCCGGCATCACAAATGGTATTTCGTTTTATATCATGTAAATTTTATCATCAGCGTTTTTTAAAAGCGTTGTAAACAGTCGATTTTTGGCTTGCTTGACCAATGGTTATGTATGCAACCTCATAGTTTTTGGTTTCACATATTTTTGTGAAACTTCAATTGGATGACAAAGCTGGCAACAACATATTTAAAAACTTTTTAAAATAACCCATGCAAGGCTAAGCTGTAGCTAATTATTCAGTTATGCTAACCGTACATGCAATTTTATAAAATAAATAACATCATTGTGCCAAACCATATCCTCGAAAATTAACACGGAATTTTTTGTCATGCTTTATTTTAGTTTTTCTGACATCTCAATATTTTAATGTTTTCAATACTGTTTTTCGCTGCTTCACATTTTATGTATAGTTGTCGCACTTTTGTTGGTTAAATTTTTTCGGCGCTATTACCACCTTTTCAGTCTGCGCTGTGTTTTGTGGTTCTTTGTATTTTTTGTGTTTTGTGTTTGTATTTGTATTTGTATAACAATATTTTATCTTACATATCTTATATTCCAGGAATTCAGTTGACACTTTTTGCGAACGTATCTGAATACCTACCAATCACTCAAGCGATCGGGTTCAAACTGCAACTACATGACTTCTCTACTCTCCCTTTTCCAGACAGCTACGGGATATTTGTTGAAACTGGAAGACAGACCTATATTGCGGTTACAACGGTAATTAAATATTACCATAGCGTAGTATATAATCTCTTGTGTAAAATTGACGTTATTGGATTACTAGGATTACGGATATGTTATTTTTTCATGTTAACATTTTGTAAGATTAACATAATGCAGGAATCAGTTGAACCTTAATTTATATATTTAATATAGCAACTAATATAAAAACTATAGGAAAAGTAAGTCATTGCTTCTATGCATAACAATTAAAAAAAGGTGTCTGGCGTGTGTTTGAGAGCGTACTAAGCTTTTAAACTCTGCAGATTCGGAAGTGTACTAATTTCCTAAAAAAGCGCATACATTTCGCATAGCGCATAAATTTAAACTAGCTTTAATAGTTTATTTTTTGTACATGTTTTGTTTATTGTATCTTTATTCTTTTATGTCATTGTTCGTCGAATCTCAACCCCTAGACAGCAGTGTGGGTCCAAATGTTTTGGAAATTCTTGTAATGGTGACTGGCGTTATTCGCAAGAGGTACTTACGTAGTCGATTAATAGTCTTTGTTAATAGTTAATAGTAAAAGAATGAGTTTTTATTAAAGTAGTTTCAAGTTTCATGCAGTTTTGAACGTCAAAGAACAATTTAATTACATTTTTTGATGTAACATAACGAATGAAAACAGAAAAAATAAGTCCAAGGGCAACAATATATAAAACATTCGTAACTTTTTTGTTACAAATAATCATTTAAAAAGTAAATACCTACACGAATTTAATATTCAATATTAAATAATATGAGCCCGACTTATTCGACTGTGTTATTAAAACATTTTCGTGTTACCAGGAGTGTGTCAGAAAATGTACTCAAATGCTCTTGCACGAAAATTGCGGCTGCTGGGACCCAGCGAAAGTTGTTTTCCATAATAAATCTGAGGTTATGTGTTCTTTGCACGGTGCGTATGGTTTTTTAACGAGTTGACTTAATTTCTTGCTGTTAATTTTGCCTGGTTAAAGTGTTTATAGTTATCCTTTTCGTTGTCTGTTTTGTTTGGCTTCAAATCATTGCTCGCAGCAGCTCATTTAGAAAGAGGCTGGGTATCAAAGTGCTCAATATGTGCTCTTGATACCCAGGCTCTTTTGAATGTCTCTCGCATTATGTTAATTATATTCTCGCATTAACAGAACTTAGTGTATGTTATCAACACGCAGACATTGATAATATGCAAGTAAGTTTAAATTTGCGCACATATAGAACTGTATACATACTACTTAATTAATAATAATTAATAATAATTAATTAATAGAACATATATTCAGACTTTTGCCATGGTCAAATTCACCATTTAGTTGACCGAGAATGCCTCTGTCCCACTCCATGCGAGTAAGTTCAAGTCTTAAAGGGTTAGATTTGAAATTAATGTCTGACAAATACTGCGGCATTTACTAATGTTAGGGGCATGACTTTGCAACTAATTGGCACTTGCTGTACACTTGATAGTCAAAATCTATACTTTCGTAGCGAAATCCCATGTTTTGTTTTCTCAAGTGGCGCAACTGTTTTTTGTCAGACTTTGGTTTCAGATGTTTAAATTTCATTTTAAGCTAACCAAACCAGTTTCAAGTTTTGTTTTGAAAAATTATCATACATGTGCGTTAATCAGCAAAATCTAATTTGGATAATATTCATATTCATATTCTTTTTACTACAGTAATAGGGTAAAACGGGGTAATATGGGCAGAAATTTGCCCCTTTTTTTTTATTACACTTTTTTTTTGTTTGATTTTTTTTTTTGTTTTTTTTTTTTTTTTTTTTTTTTTTTTTTTTTTGTGGTGTGTGTTGTTTTTTTTTTTTTTTTTTTTTTTTTTTTTTTTTTTTTTTTTTTGTTTTTTTTTTTTTTTTTGTTTTTTTTTGTTTTTGTTTTTGGGTTGTGTTTTTCGTGAGTATTACCCCGATTTACCCTAAACTGTTTAACTCATACTATGTAGTTGTAGAGGACGATAATGTTTTACGGACCCAAGAAGAAATATTTGGCTAGGACTAAGAATCAGCTTAACTTTTGAAAAATTAGAAGGGGACAAATAATATTTAAAAAGCTATTATTTTACAGACAAACTGAGTACCGCCTAACTGTAACGTCGTTATTTCTTCGTTATGTGAGTTGTTGCTTAATTGTTTTTTGCAGAATTCTAATTTTGCAGAGTCAATCCTATGCAATTTGTGTATCAAACAATAATTAATATATCAGTATGCGATACTGATTAATAAACTAAGGAAGTACATACTGCTATTGTAATATCAAAAATTAAACAATATCATATAAAAATAAACTGTTTACATATGATGCTGTTATTGTCGTCACCGACTAAATTTCAATGCATTTATTTCCTTTGTAATATTAATACATAGTGTGCTGAATGTTTTTGTTATGTTACAGTAAATCTTTAGCTTTAGTTTTTTACAGAGAATGAATCAAAGTCAAAATTCTTGCCGAGAGTGAGTTTTACATGTTTTAGTTACGTTACTTGTTTTTTATTTTTGTTATATGTTAAGTGAAAACTGCTGAAGTAGGTAGCTGTTGAGTTATACTTCAAAGAATGCACTGACAGCAATAATATTAAATAGTGAAAATTCTAAAAAATTATTTTAAAATCTAAAGAAAAACGAACGTGGATTTTTATTTTATCTTGTTTGTGACAAAGTATTATGCTTTCTTTACGTTCAAAGTACTTCACAAGCTGGCCATTCTAATACAATGTTCGTTCTGCTGATTGTTTATGTCCCTTTTGTGTGATGTGTGGCTTACAGATGGAGATTGATCCATAACAACTGTCGATATCGATATTGGTCTTGAGTCAGGAAGTTATTTTTTGGCACGATACTGCATTGTACTAGTTGCTCAGTTAACGTAGAGTTTCAAAACAAAAAGCTCTGTGTTTGCTACCCATGAGCAAAGCTGCTTTGGCGACACTACCATCTTAACTAGTTTATATGTTTCAATACATTAACTCAATATCACGTTTTGAAATTGATTTTGTTATCGCCAAATTTTAGGTGCCATTACGCCAAAATATTCGTGTATCTTACGTCGCCGTTTGTGGAAGAAATCTCGGAGTACTTTTTGAACACGGTAAATTCATACGTTTTTTTAACATAAAAATTTGACAAATACGTATTTCCGTACGTCCGTATTTTCGTACGTATTTCCGCAGCAGTTTTTTTCATGATGATAATGATGATGATGATGTGTATAATTTGGATAAGCCTAGTTTTCTACCTATAGAACAAGATCACTGTTGTTCTAATTCTGGTGTTTTGCGGGGCAATTTTTTTCGGAATTTTTTTTGGTCGGGGGTAATTCAGGAGTGACAAGCTTCTTTTGTATTATCGTAAGTCAAACAGTTTGAAATTTTACTCCATATTGAATTTATACTGTATTTAGTATATTTTCTACCTTCATACAAATCATTTTCACAAATTATGTTTTGTAGGTTCAATCAACCTTCTCGAGTATTTCCAATTTGATGGTTCTTTGGACAAGTTTGACAATTTTTTCTTTGTTTCATTGGAGTATTGTATTTCTGGAACTTCTTTGGAAAAATTTAATATTGATGCTTCGTCGGCTGCGATAAATGCATATTTTTTTAGTAAAAAATGTTTGCTGATTAGTTTTGTCTGTATTAGTTTTTCTTTTTGAGTAAATAATTTATTTGCGCTATTTGAATTTTTTGATTTATTGTTTAATACCAAATTACAGATCATAATACTTGTGTAAAGTGTATTTTATAAGTTGGTGCAAGAGTATGGTTTTGATTTGGAAACATGATCCGCAATAATGGCTACGGCTTATTGCAAAACAAGCTATTTAAAGTTTACAGTACTGAAAAACAAAAAATTTCAACCATACATTTATTGAAACTGTACCTACAACCAAAAAGTAAAAAAGTAAAAAAAGCCATAAGTAATTAAGTTGTTTGTTGTTTTGTTTTCTGTTAGTTTGTTTATAATGCTGATCGAGTTTCAAACACATCTGTGTACGTGTTACCGGGAAAGTGCGCGTTTAGTTAAAGGTAGTCATTAACTGAAGAGGCCAATTAAAGCGCGTCATTGTTTTTCTGTTTGTCTAATGATCGATATGTATTGTCAGATTGACCAATAGGTATCTGTTGCTGTCACTATTTGTATTTGCGTTGGGTAAACGTTCTACGTACAGTACTGTCCGTATAAAGGTTCTCTGTTCGTCGGCGTACGACGAGCTTGATCCTTCGCGAAAAGTGACGAACGGTGACCTCAGCTGTTTAACATTAGTAGATAGGAGAAATATATTCAAAGCCAGAATACAAAAGGCGGTGTCAGGACCTACCGTACCGTCCATTTTTTGTTCATGTTTTTGTTGTCAATATTAATTGGCCATGCCAAGAAATGTTATGCGGCGACGCACTTTAACTGGCTGCGTACTTTACCGGTAACATATGTAAATATAGCTGCCTACGTACAAATGGTCTCTAGTTAAGCAATCCTAGAAGATGTATACTTGACTGCTGCAATGTGTTGTTGTTACAGTAGGAATGTAAAGTTACGGTCACAAACGCAAATGATGCAAAAGAAGGTTCGATGAATTC
This sequence comes from Trissonchulus sp. WLG1_4, assembly GCA_030248245.1. Lineage (NCBI taxonomy): Eukaryota > Metazoa > Nematoda > Enoplea > Enoplida > Ironidae > Trissonchulus > Trissonchulus sp. WLG1_4. Next base: position 8,928 of record JASANF010001185.1, on the reverse strand, counting down.
TTGTTCAATAGATGCAATTAATGTGATAACATTACCATTAAAATCGATATTGCTATATTGACAATTTCAAGCAAATTTTGTAAAACACACAAATCCGTTCATATCATGCATATGCTAGAACGCAATATGTGATTACTATAATTTTTAGTTTTTCAGAGTGCGACGTTTTCAAGAATGAGGCAAGTAATTAATAACGGTCTCAAGGACAGGACCACTTTTGTAAGTTTACAAAGCTTTTACTTGTATGCATAGATAATCTTTGTAGAAAAAAATATTATTCATACAAGTTTTCACTTTATCGTCTGTTTGTGTCAAACAAAATAAATAAAATACACTTTCCGGAAGGAAAAAAATGAGTTTGAAATGTAGCTGAGTTTTTAATTGCATCATTGCAGTAGTAGGAGTCATTTACTGGTACTAAATGCTCGCAGAAAAGCATTGCGACTTATTTATACCTAACCGCAGGTGGGTGCAACCGGCGAAACTACGAAATAATCACGCCAATAATAATGTTGTTGTTGCGTGATTGTTTCATAATTTTGCCGGCCTGAATAGATATGCGGTTGTAAGTACATATGAACAAGCACTTAAGGGGGGGGCTACCCAGGTCAAGAATCAAAGTTCTCCAATTTTGCTTATTTTCACATATGTTACTCCCCCAAGGCACCCCAACGTCAGATGAGAACAATTAAGCTTGAAGGTGCACTTTTCGTTCAGTGCGTTCGTCAGTGTATTTACATAGGCCAAAGTACACAAAAAAGCATAAAAGTAGCCCTTAGTTGGACAGTTCTAACACAAACCACATCAAGCCAATCAGGCTGAAACTTGGCATAGTAGCAGCCCACATGTATGCGCAGAATCGTATGATCCGGATTTTTGATATGTATTTTCAATTCAAAAGTTGAGGGCGAAATGTGAAAAAAATGGCTGTTTTTTGGGCACGCCAAATTAGAGTGATTTTACATTTGGCGTCACTGCTCAGGCCATGGGTTAAAATTTAAAAAATGGATCATAGAGGTTGAGATATGACATTAGGCTATCGAATCAGGTAAAAATTAGCTTCGTCAGTATTAACAAAAATTTCGAGTAAAGGAACGCTTTGTGAGCACAAAAAACTTTTTTTGCGCCTATGATTTACACGTAAAATTGAATTTTTAGGAGCCCCTAGTAAAAAGTTGGCAAAAGCATTGGTTCCAGTTTGTTACATCAGCGATGCGCCTTCCCTGGGGCTACATTTTGTGCAAATTTGAAGCGAATCGGAGAACCTAAAATTTTCACTTTTCCAGGTAGCCCCCCCCTTAAGTCGTTGCTGAGTGCTGAGTGCTCATCTGATTCAATTATTTTATTGTTACTTAATTTCAGTTTAGTTTGCATAAATTTAGTCACTAGTTTAGCCATCAAAAGTGTCTCGCTTTTATAGATGAAGAATGAGACATTCCCGCCTGGCAGTCGTAAAACGCCGGAAAATGAGCAAGTCAGAATTTTCTGACTGGCTGATGGCAAAAATTTTTAGATTCATATGAGTTTGGCATATTGACACCATATTTGTTTCATTTTTCAGAAAAATCGTGTTCAGCAAATCCAAATTGAAGACTTCATTTCCAAGGGAGGTCGCAGCGATTGGTTGTACGCGCACGGCGGTTGTAGATGGGCTACGTTTTTCTGGATTATGATTTCATTCACTACTGTTTCATTCTTAATTCAGTCTAGCAATATTATACAACAGTATAGCGCCTATCAGAAAGCGACCAATGTTAGGGTATGGGTTTTAAGATTAATATTGAAATAATAGTTTAACTAATATATTTTTTATTTAAATATCAATATGAATAGTGTTTCGAATTTAGTTACAATTAAATAATAATACAAAAAGTGCAGCTTGATGTTTTTATTTTATATTTTTCATCAATATAATATATATTTAAATATAATGTATATTTAAAGTATTTTTAATAACATTTTTTAATAGTTTATAGTTTCTAGTTTAATAGTTCAGTGATAGCGACAAGTAATGCGCATATTGTTGCAATTAGGTATATGAATAAAATAAGAGTATATTTAATTAGATCATTTTTAAGCGATGCTTTAAGCTCAGTATATCTCAATATATTATTCACAACTAGTTACTACTTTTATGTGTTTAACAACCACTGACATATCGAGATTCAAAATTTGGTTAGCCAATATTGATTCTTGAAAGCACTGTCTACAGAAAAACGCTAAATAATGAATTAATTATTAATAACTAATAATAGTTAAGCAAGAATTTTATAAAATTTTATAACAATTAAAAAATGCTACTTTTTAAAGTTATGCTTTGGTTTTTTGAACATACCTCCTTGGACTTTGAAATCTATGCGTTTCCCACATTCTTCATAATTCATGTATGCTGGCCCAAACATAAAAAATAGATGTAGCTGAATTATTTGAGCTAGTTTTAGCTGAACACAGACGGACTACAATTTCCATCGATTACGGTTTGCAGCTTAAATCCATTCAAAGCTTCGCTGCTCAGCAAACTTCCGAACATGAATCTAAATGTGAGTTTTTTGTGTTCTGTCATATTAAACTAAATTACTTCTAATTATATTAATTGTGCATTTAACATTTTTACATTTTACATTACAGTCTAATTAAAAAAGAAACCTTGTTGAACTAACGCTTGCAAGCAGAGGAAAACTGAAAAAAGAAAAATATTGAAATTTTTATTTTCAGCTGAAAAAACAGAAAGTTGATGCAGAAGAAAAAAATGAGCCAGACGCAAACTCGAAATCGCCAAAACGACACAAACGATGGAGCAAATACAGTCAGTCGTAATTTTTGCGAAACTTGAAACGTCTGAATACTTTCAAATAATGTGACAAAGACTAGACTGTAATATTGATATCGATTCTGATTGTTCTAAATATAAATACAGTCGACTGAGTCATTCATTTTTCCTGTTGTGCCACAGCACACCAGGTCTTTAATTTTGATTTTGGCGGTATAACACTGAACTGTGCAAGAATTGCGTCTGTCTGCATGTTTAACATCAGCTCGTGTGTGTATGTGCGTGTGTCACCTAGATTTACAGTGTATTTGTCGCTTTATTCTGTGCAGCTTCCCTTAAGTTAATCGACTGTATTCTGCTAGAAGACGGAAATGTCAGCGTCAGGTAAAAAATGTTCAAAAAGGAGCTGCCGTGGTGGATTCGAACCATTAACCTTCCGTTTACGGATCGGACGCCTTACCAACTGAGCTAACCGGCCACATACAAACAGTTGCTGCCAAGCGGATTCAAGTAAAATGTAAAACGTTGCTAATGGTCAGTCTGACTGAACATAAAAAACGAGCTTCAGCTTCAATTTAAGTACAATAAAATTTAATTCAAGTCGATAATCTCATGTGTTCAAGCACCGTGGGTGCTTACCATTTACCAACAAATTCCATGTTGCTAAAGGTGTGTCTCTTGAAAAAGTGATGGTAAATAGTTAGCGTGACCAAGTACGAACGGCTCACTTCGACCATACCTCGGTAACGAACTTATATTTAAGTAAGATTTTCAATGTTTTTGTTTGAGTGAGTGTATTTTTTTTGTAATTGTAGGTTTACGTACATTTGAACAAATAATTTTGTTGGCAGCATCTAGTACATTTCTTGCGAGCTGTATATAATCATTTGATGGTCATGAAAGAATGAATACACATCTCACTAATTAAAACAACTCGTTCCTACATAATTTGTTGCAAGATAGTGAAAACTACTTCAGATTTTAGCAAAAACAACTTATTTTAAGATAAAAACGCTTTGAACTTTTGCATACAGATTTTATAATAAAATAATTATCTGCTGCGCAACAGCTTTTAGCTGACCTGCTGGTCTGCTTACTTGAACGTAATTCTTAATACTTACTGAAGATTTTGCCGCAGATTGGGCTTGTTGCTTTTGCTCTAAATTATTTAAAACAATGGCAATGTAAGTTTGTGCAGACCTTTGTTTTGCATGCTCTGTAGCCTACAAAATCATTTCTGTTAGAAAATATCTGTTTTATTATATTTCTGCAGCCTACATAGGTATTTTAAATAAATCTGCGGACACTAAAACACAAAACTGGCTCTTGCTTGCTGGAGCTAACGTTGAATAACCGTATTGGCTAATAATACAAGTCGAAACTTAAGGCATAAAACCAAAAATATGCTATAACATGAAAAACTTGAGAACAATCATATATACAATGACAATATACAATAAGTATTAATCGTATTTTGTGTTTTAGCCAAATATGTCATTTTGTACCAAAATGAGCTGTTAACTTTATCTGATTTATACCAAAGCTGCGATGACACTTGTTACCCGGAAAAATGTCTTAACGAGCAATACTTTGACTTTGTCCACCCAACAACAGTTCTCAGCATCTTGGTCACATTTGCTGATGTCACCAAGAATTATTGCGAAATTAAAGAATTATTGTACCCAAGAACTGTTTTCCAAGATCCTGCAATAGGTGCGGCAAATCGATGCAGAGGTTTTGAGCCGTCAATAATACAATCAAAATGTGCAGCATTCGAGGCTGTCAGGCGTCTATGCCGCTGCCAAAATACAGGTAAAGTACCAAGATTCCATTTTTTTGGTAACAAAGGTTCGTAACCAGTAACGAATTGGAAACCTATTGCCATGGACAAATGGTATAACAGTAGTAGAAATAACTTTGAGCCTTATATATTGTTTGATGTTTGGCAACAATAATTTTAACAGTTTCTGAATTACTAGAGAGGCTCATACTCGAACTAGGAATTAGACTTGGTGAAAGTCGTAGAATTTAGGTGTACTTTTTGTTATCATATAATCAAAATAACGAAAATTATTACTTGGTAACTATACTAAAAATCAAAATATAATTTTAGACAGCCTGCCTAAAAGCCTTGAACAAATAGAGTTTCCGCCACCACCAGGTAAATACAAAAAATAATCAAGCTGTTTGCACAAGTTTAATTACAATATAGCTAATAGCTAATATTCTAGCTCCGAAATATACAATTCTGTGATAGTATTTTAACCAAAAAGTATCGGTCCAAAGGTATTCTTAACTTATTAATCTATATAGCTCTCTGTGTTGATAAAAATGACAATGATATGATAATTACTACGATAATTGTCATCATTTTTCTAGTTTATATAAATTGTTACTTTGATTAAAACATATTTTTTCAGAAGCGGTCATTGATGAAAATCGAAGTATTCAGTGGTTTTTGGCGGGAATCGGTCAAAACTGTGACGAGTTTTGCCGCAGCAAAGAGTTGCATTGTCGCAACCAGAACTATGCTGCAGGAAAGAAAAATGAAACGCTGCTTTTGAAAGCCATCCTTTACAATTTACTTTTGTCAAATTTTTTCTGTCAAATGACAAATGAAGCAACGGCGATTCTTGATGAAATGGGACCTCACTTGAAATTTGGTGTTTGTCACGGCTGGAAACCTGTCTCGCTCTTAGGGGTAGAAATATCGTGCAGAGCAAGAGACTACGCAGCACAGCGGTTTTGTCCTTGTTCATTGCTGGATGGTTAGTAGTATAACATTTGGTTTACACTCAAAAATAAATAATTGGGTGTAAACTTCAAATCACTGAAAATTGTATAGCGACTGCTGGGGGTGGATTTCACAAATGTGGTTTAACGATGGTTTTATAAAACCATGGTTTAAGGGCTAGTTTTAGCGAGACAGCGCAGTGAAATTCAATCTTATATGCCTTATATGCACGTTCTAAACCACCGTTTGCATTGCACGAAGGTGGTTTAAGAAAACCAGCGTTCAGATTTTTAGAATATTCTGCTCAGATTGAAAACCAGCACCGAGGCTGGTTTTCAAATTCTTTCATTGTTTCTAATATCAATCATGTTGAATGTAAGTCATAGCTGTTTAAGCTTGAAATTTGTCATTTTCAGTTTGTTTCAACGTTTTCATTTCAACAAGCATGCTTTATAGAGCAGCTCTTTTGAAAACGTTTCTCTACATTTAACTTCTAATTTTTTTCTAAACGTTTGTTTACACACTACCTCCCGACTTACTGAATAGCTTACAGTGATAAAATAGCCAGTGCTGACTGCACTGCAGCTGACTATAGCTGTCTATGTTTGACAATGGCCGCGGTGAAACTGTAGGTACAATCGGAAGTAATGTGTTGAAAATTTTAGGCATTTTAGGCGATTGCCACAGCTATTGCATTTTAGGCTAATCAGTACATATGCATCATGTTATATATTATCAAGAGTACATTATAGGAAGAGTGTGACACTGGCCACGTTTGTGGCCTAGCAGTGCGGACATGCTGCGACCATTATCCCCCGAAAAAGGCCACAACTGTGGGGGGGTACCCCCCTACACGAATGAAGGCATAGCCCTCAACTGTGGGGGGGACCCCCCCACAAATCAGACCATAGGTCTCAAACGTGGAGGGGACCCCCCCCACAAATGAGGGTATACCCTCAAATGTGGGGGGGGACCCCCCCACGTTTGGTGCAACCTAAAAAATGCCCTGGAGACGCCCCGCCGCCACTTTTTATGGTAAAATTTTGTTCCTGGGAGTATTTTGAAGTGCTGAACACGAATCCGGGTCCATTTTTGCCTAGAGCCCTCGTGGACCCCGCCGAGCCCCCTTCTCCAGGGTACCATGTTTTAGGGGGCCAAAGGGGTCAAAGTTTCGAAATTGACATTTTGCTGTTTCTCGGGGTCATTTGAGCCCCTGAACACAAATCTGAGGTCTACTTTTGCCTAGGACGCTCCTGGGTCCCCTGTGACCCCCTCCGGGTATCCCCTCTATGAGGTCCTAAGGCGTGAAATTTTCGAAACTGAGATTTTGGCAGCGTTAGGTGTAGTATGATCCGCGGAACACACTTTAGGTCCATTTTTGCCTCGCACCGTGTTGGAATTTACTACAGCGGCTACAGTAAGGGGTTGTGTGCCAAGGATGGAGTATCTTTTGCTGAGAATGGAGGGTCCACTGGTTAAAATGGAGGGTCCTGTGCCTAGAAAAGAGAGTCCTCTGTTTAGAATAGAGGGTCCTTCACTCAGAGAGGGTCCTTCGCCTAGAATAGAGGGTCCTCTGGCTAGAATAGAGAGTCCGACTTACAACTCGGCAACCCGTTGTGGCCTAAAGTTATGATGTCAAGAGAAATCAAGTGGTGCCAAAATTATGAAAAACGGTTCAGTAAATTTATAATTTCGGACTGTTTGGTGAATAAAAGAAAAAACCAAAAATTTACTTGTTTGGACTTCCAAGGATCAGAATATTCAGAAACACAAAAAACCCTTAGAATGCGCTTTTCACGAAAAAAACTGTTAAAAAATTTTTCTACCGTAAGAATTGTACGTAACTACACACATATCTGTACCAAACCGAAAGATAAAACCTCAAAGCAAAGTTAACTCAGTGCATTAATTTTAAGAGCGAGCAGCCTCTTGTGAAAATTTTTCAATTTTTATGTCATATCTTTCCGATGATGTCTTGATAGTTCGGTCTGATTTGTAATTTTTGACCAAAGGATTAAAAAATAGACCCATTTGTTGGTTCAATTTGTCGTTTATTCTGAAAACTTTGCGAAATCAAAAATAAAAAACGGAATCTTTTTCGATTTTTTATTATTCATATTCGATTTCAACTTTTCAATTTTTCTATTTTCGTTTTTAACTTTTGTTCGCAAAAAAACTGTATCAAATCAAATCAAAATCAAATCAAAAAAAGTATGTCAATTTTACGTTATCGGAAAACAAAGATGGAAATTTGAAAAACGAGAAAATATATTACTTAACTTATTTCGATTCACAATTTGACAGTGTACTACATTCTGGAATAAATCTAAATAAATAAAAACAGTGGCATTAAGTAGAATGAATATTTAGAATGTGAAGGATCGCAAAAAACAGAAAACTAAAAAATTTTAAATTCTTAAATAGAACATATAGCTGCCGTGCAAGGACTTGATAGGCTTATTATTATAATAATATGAAACTATAAGCACTTTTTTATTCAGTGTTTTAACAAATGTTATGTTTTCATAGTTAAACCAAGGTTTTGTTAAACCGCCTTCGTGCAATGCGCTCTTAAAACCAAGGTTTTCCAAAACCCAGAATTTATATATTCGTAACAAATCACACCATATTTTGCATTGAAATACAATGAAAGTTAAGCCTATAAAATGGCTAAAACCATGGTATAACAAAACCACCTTTGTGAAATTCACCCAGTGTCTAAATTATAAATATAGAGATATGCAATTGTTTGCGTGCAGTTGTAAAGAATACTTGTTAAAGTTGTAAAAGTTTGTATAAAGTGAAGCGTTTTGATAGGCTTCTTTGTAAATATTGCATCTTTAAGAATGTGAAATACAATTTTACACAAAAGTTTTTTGGTAGCAATTTAATCCTTAAATATATATTAGTCAACAGTTTGAAGCATTACACAAAAGTTTTTACACTATTATTAATAGTTTTAGCACCTACAACTGTACTTCCTCTAACTACAACGGAGCCAAAAAGAACAGAAGCTGTAATTGAAGAGAGTACCACTGGTACTGTTGATTTTTTTCAAACGATTTTTTCTGTCGCGCAATTGCACAACTAGTGTTTAATTTTGAACTTAGCGTTATAGCCTTAGACTATATTATCGTTGTGCGTGTTATGCTTCAGATCATGTATGTATGTATGTATGTATGTATGTATGTATGTATGTATGTATGTATGTATGTATGTATGTATGTATGTATGTATGTATGTATGTATGTATGTATGTATGTATGTATGTATGTATGTATGTATGTATGTATGTATGTATGTATGTATGTATGTATGTATGTATGTATGTATGTATGTATGTATGTATGTATGTATGTATGTATGTATGTATGTATGTATGTATGTATGTATGTATGTATGTGTTTATGTGTGTATGTGTGTA
>JASANF010001184.1:0-19853 GCA_030248245.1 Trissonchulus sp. WLG1_4 | reverse complement strand
ATAGAAATAAGTAATAAATTACGTTAATTGCTTTTTCATACACATAGAAAGCAGTGTCAGAGTTCAAAGTAATGGATACTTTAAAAGTACAACGTAATGTAGGTATGCGACTGTATTTTTATATTTTGAATGTACTGTTTAGCGCCTACCACCGGATGGGGTCACAGTACATTCTGGTTTCCTGCATCAGCATGTAGCAGGTGGGTTTTATCAGTTTGTTTAAGATTAAAAAAGAAAACATAAAAAAATTGTAACTAAAACGCGAATTTTAGTAGTCCTCTTGTGACGTATGTAAAGAACTAGCTTAGTACATACAGCTATTCTGGTAAGTTTATCGGCATTTTTTAGGTGCGAGTGCAAGATGCCAAAACGTGTTTTATTTTAAGCGTTGACGACACAAATAATAATTTCTAATGAGATAGGACAATAATGAGAATCACAATACAAAGTTTATATGTAACGTATACGACAAAGGTGCAACTTCGACACATTGCAAGTGAAGCATGCTTTCGAATTGTATCTGATTGGTAGATAAATAGCTCTACATGTTTTATTGAAAAATAATATATACTAAGTTTTACTTTACCGAATAAAAACTCATCAAATTCTACGTATGTCTTAAATAACTGTTCAATTAATTTAAACACTGTTGATTGTGTTAATCTTAATGATGTACTAAACTGGATAAACCAAAAACATGGCAACACTTATGTCACATATTATGCATAATGTTTATTTGTTGCAAAATTTTGTAGCGTTTTGTAGTATTTTGCAAAGTATGTGCACGTTCATGCATTATTGCATTAGGAATATCTGTGTCTAAATTTAATAATTAGCTTGATTTAATGCAGAATTATTCCAGTTAATTTGGGAACAGCGCCTTAAAATGCTAACTATGTATGTAATGCTGTAAAGTGATACTTGTCCTTGTACTTGTGTGGCATTCGCCCTGGTTAGGGTCGGCCATTCTCTGGGGCACGGTTGGGGCAAGTCTTCTCATGGCGAGCCATGTTCGTGGCGGCTTTCCATACCCCACAAAACCGGCATGGTTTTCTACTTCTCTTGTATTGCCTAGCCGGTGAGACGGCCGCCTGGCCATCCAGTCGGGGTTCGGGCATTTGTCTTCTTTCCACTTGGTGTCTTCTCTCACACGCCCTTTTGTGTCTAGCCATGTTAGTTTTGCTCTGCTCTATTTCGCACAGTGGGCATATCGCTCTGTCGCTCGTTGATTCCTGAGCTGTGGCCTGGCATGTTTTGATGTGGTTCTTCAGATTTGCTTGTTGTTTGAAAGAGGCCCCACAATTTTTCCATTCAAAGCTTAGTTTCCCCGCTGACTCTCGGTGCATTCTTTTTCTGTGCACTGCTAATCCGGTCTTCGATTTGCATATCTTCCCGCAGCCGTTCCAGTCACATGTCCTGTCCTGGCGACCCACTGGCTGCGCGAGATAATTGTTCCACTAGGTGCTTTCTTCATTTGATTCTTCTCCCACTCTTCTATGTGTTTAGACCGTTCGTTGACTATTCTTCTCCATAGGAGCCGATCACTTGCCATCTGTTCGATGTTATCCGAGTCAATATTTGCTTCCTTCAGAAGTTTTCTCCAGTACGCAATGGTGTTTCGGTGTCTTGATTTTGCGTGAGGAATGTCTTCGAGTCTTGGACTCCATCCCAAGACCACCTGTTTGGTGACCCGGGAGTTATCCATCCGTATCACGTGTCCCACTCTCTGTAGGGCTCTTATTTCAATTTTCGTCCTTATCGATGCTACCCCGAGAATGTTTCTGACATCGTACATGTTTCTACCTTCCCTTTCCATTTGACGAAGCGGTGGGCTCTTTTTGTCACTCCATATATATCGGTAATATTTGTCCACCAGGGATTGCATGGATTTGATCTCTGAGACATACCAGCTTCTGGTGTGACAGTCAAACAGGAGTGTGCTCTCGACGCACGCTTCCACGATTTGGGCCTGAACTCGCTTGTGAAGCCGACTGTGTTTCAACCGTCTCTTCACTATAAACCAGCATTGGGCTGCCCGTTTCAATCGCTTCCTTACGTCCTCTTTCCAGCCCAGCCAGCATCCTAGCATCCGTACTCTGGTACTTTCTTCCGTTCCGAATTCGAGACTTTCTTCTTTTGAGTCATTGTTCTTTTCCTCTACTCGCCTATGACTGCTTTATCGCTACTACTCCTTCACTGATCTCCGCACGCGTGCCTAGTATAGTTGTATCGTCCGCAAATAGAGAGCATTTCACCATAACCGACTTGGCCTCAGAGTGGTGGCTGTCAGGCTGCTTCGCGGGAGGAAAGGACGAACCTGGTATCCAGCGCCACCGGATTCCCGCCTCAACTCCTCTGTCCGCTGCTTTTCTCTCCCGCTCTATTTCTCCCTGTCTCATCGCCGCTTGGTGGTATATATTGAACAATATGGGCGAAGTAGGGCATCCCTCGCGGAGTCCCCTTTCCGGCACCCACGGTTCGCTGGTCTCTCCTTTTCCTCGCACTCTGTACTCTGTCGTTTCGTGTAGATCCTGGATGACATTCATTATGTTGCCCTTCAAGCCATACCGTGTGAGGAGCGACCATAGCGCTGGCTTACAAACTCTAGGGTAGGCTTTTTGTAGGTCCAGTAGTCGTGCTTGATGGTCACTGTCCGATTCTTCAAACTCTTCATCTCTGCTCTCCAGACTTTTCCTTCTGTACAGCTCGTCTTCCTGGATTCGCATAAAAGTCTGGGTAGCGTCTGCCGTCGAACGGCCACTTCTGAACCCGTTCTGGTTCTCGTCCATCACACCTAATTCTTCAGCCAGTCCCGCAGCCTGACAGCTATGACTCTCGCTAGTATCCGGCTGACCATGGGTAACAAACACACTCTCCGGTAGTTATTCACACATTTCCTGTCACCTTTTTTCTGTCACCAAGATAGGGACCACTAAGCCAGTTCTTGTGCTTTCTGGCCACAGGTTCGCTCTATTCTGAAACATAAAGCGCACCATCTCCACCACCTCCGCTTTTTATATACACCATCCGGAGGCCGTCCTGGCCAGGGGCCGATTCCTTTATTTTGCCCCACTGCTCCATAATTTCCTCCGACGTAGGGACAGCATTCATTTTCCTGGTTAGCTCTCTTGCTCTCCTGGTCTTGCTGGTGTCCGGGACCTTTTCTATTGTTCGTTTCAGCTGCTCAGGCTCAACTTCGTGTCTCATTTCCGTCACTTTCTCAAAATGTTCCTTGAATTCCGCTGGAGTGAAATGGTCGGTGTCTATCTGTCTGCTGGTTCTACCCCCGAGCCGTTTCAGGGTCCGGTACATGGACCCCATGTCACCCCGTTGGTGTGCCTTCCTGCATTCATCAATTAAACTTTCCCACCACTGGTTTTCCCATTGTTTGAGCTGGTTCTTGTATCTCCGCCTTGCTTCTTTGATTTCTAGTTGTAATCCAGGTAGGCGGTCTCTCTCTCTACCCATCTCTTGGATATTTCTTCATTCCTGTACTCGTGTCACAATTTCCCGGCGGAGCGTTTGGCACTCATTATCTTTTCCTATCAGCCACGGTGATGTCGTCCTGTTTTGATGGATCCCACACACTTCCTTAGCTGTGTCCTTGAGCTGGTCCACAAACGAATCCCATCCGTTGGGTTGTTCCTTCATTTTCTGATCCGTGATAATTTTAAATTTTTCTCTCTTATCCTCTTGTATCAGGGCTTCCCATTTGATATTAACCTTCTTTGTCCTCGTGTTATTACTTTGTGTGTTGTACTTTTTGATTGCATCTGTATCGATTATTATTTTCTTGGGCCGGTGGTCAGAGAAAAAATCCACTGGTTCTGTCTTCATAGCCCTCACTAGGGCATGTCGCTGCCCCGTTTTCCCCAGAAAACCATCCAATTTAAACCAGCGTTTCAGTGCTGGGTGGAACCACGTACCTCTACTTTTGTGGTTTATAAAGCTGTTGAGCCAGGCCAAGTCGTTTTCTTCGCACCATCTGATAAAATCTTTTCCCGCCTCGTTAGTTATTCCCAGACCATATCTCCCTTTCGCGCTATTTGTGGCTGATGCATCAGTGGGTCCCACGGTGGCATTTATGTCTCCCCCGATAAGAAGCGTCTCCCTGCTGTTTCTTTTAGCTATTTGTCCTTCGAGCTCCATTCGAAATTTATCCCTAGCATCTACTCCGTTGTTCCATAAAGGATGGTACACAGCAATGAGCCGCAATGTACCCACCACTACCGCTGTAGTCCTTTCCCCCATATGCCTTTTGGAGCCAGATTTAAGCCAATCGTTTAGAGCCAGACCATGTAGAGCAATAGCTGTACGCGTTGAATGTATTAGAGCCCACTGGTGGTTGTTTTCACCCAACCAGGTGATGCCGGTGCTGATAGATGTAATTTCCGACATCAGGATCGTGTCCCAGCCCTTACTTTTATAGCCCTGTAATATGTTAGAACTTCCCTCAGCCTTCTCCGATTGTTTTCATTTAGGGATGCACTTTGCATATTCCATGTTATAATAGTCCGGTGTTTCGTTCTGGGTAGTTGTTCAATCCATTTTTCTTGACATCGAACAGCTCGTTGGGCTCGCACTTCCTTCTTCCTTTGCCGTTTTCTTTCCAAACCAAACCCCGACTTATCGCGCACCCTCCCCTTTACTTCCCCCGGATCTGGATTCGGATGAATGTCCGGAACCAGGTATAACCATATTAGGCAGGTTACATGTCGCCGAAGCAACCGTAACCTGCCACCCCAGAGTTTTTTGCCCGGCAGTTGATTAAAGAGGTGACTGCATTGGCCTTGCAGCCCACTCTGTTGCCACCAGATGGAGGAGCCATATGATGTCGGTTGCCCTCGTCCATGGACCTCCCTTCTGGAGCCTGGTGTTTTCTTGGCCGCCTGAAGCGTTTCTGCTCGCCACCACGTAGAGGTGAAACACCGCGGGAGCTGCTGTAAAGTGATTGTTTTTAGGACGTGGTGTTCGTCTTCGTCAAATACGTAACGGAGTGGAGCTACCACCAATACTTGAAGACAATCACTATGATTTCAATTACCAGGTAAAATAAATAGTAAAAAGATTAGACTACATTAACCACAAATTCACAACACTTGGAACGGTCATCCATAATCCGCTTTTAACACTAAACTAACTATCTACAAGTTATAGGTATGAATGACTCCAATGTTGTTAAAATGTTGCTTTTGCTATGCTGATGCGTATGTGTATCTTATGCATATGCTTATGCGTATGCTTGTACATATGTGTTATACTTATGCGTATGCATATGCGTAGGCTTACGCCTATAACTATGCTTATGCTTACAATTACTTTGTCAAATTAAAGTAGTAGTAGTATTAATGCAGTGTAAATGAAACTCTAATGATGGCGGAGCGGCAAATTAATAAGTGAAAATTTTAAGTTTTCTGATTTGGCTCAGATTCACACACATTGTAGCCCTGTGAAGGCACGTTGCAGAGGTGGATAACTGGAACCAAAGCTTTTGTCAATTTTGACTTGGGGTCTTAAAATTAAAATTTGACGTGTAAATAATAGATGCAACAAAACGATGCGATTTTGTTCACATTACATGGGCTATTGCTCAGTTTCAGTTTGATTGGCTGCATCTGATCTGTGCTAGATTTGTCCAACTAACGGCTATTTATCGGATTTTTGTAAATACACCGACAAACGCCATGAACCGAAAGTGCGGCTTAAAGCTTAATTATTCTTATCTGAGGTTGAAGTGTTTTTATCTGGTTGGGGGAGTGACATATGTAAAATTAAGCAAAAATGGAGGACTTAGATTTTTGACCTGGGTAGCCCCCCTTCAACGGTGGCTTTGTACCGTAGATAATACAAAATAATATCAGTACCGATCAAAATTAAATACCGACACTGCAGTCAGCATCGCTGATCAAGCCATAATGTTATTGACTACAGTTAGCGCACTGACGTCTCAGGTCAAATGAATTGGACAGTTTTATTTGGCATATTGAATTTCATTAAGGGACTCCGGCGTCTAAATCAGTGGCTCCGAAAGCTCTCATCAGTCATCATTCACTTTAAGCACATTGTTTCAGTATATACGTATGTGTACTCCCCGTTAAGTATCTAGTTTACCCGGTGACTAATGTGAATGTGATTCCGGAGTCACTGACTTTGACTCTAGAGTTACTTGAGGAAATTCAATAGAAATTTCCAATTTATTGGACCTGTGACGTCAATCAGTCAGTGACGCTATGGTTGACTGCAGTTAATTCTGATCCGTATTGTATGCTTTAGCAGGCACTTAGAACAATATATCTTTTTATTTTTTGACTTTGTAATTGTTATTATACTGATTACTATTAAATATTAGTTGTTATTAATGTAATGAAATTATTTAATGTCTTAATACACCATCGGTTCATAAATGTCATAATAGTGTCTCTGTTATTTTTTTACTATTTTCTGTGTCTGTCAACAGTGTGCACATGTGCCGCTTTCTACAAAGCCTAACATTGAAAGTTTGTTTACTTACAGGACATCAGATACACAAACTATCCAGTGAAAATTTTACCGGTACGTCAATTGTAGCTATTAATTATTAATCATGAAACAATTTTGTACAGCTACGTGTTTTTTCAATTACTAAGTCTTGCGTTTTCTTTTTCGTTTTCGTTTTCCCTTTGTTTTCCTTCGTTTTTATTCAGTTTTTGTTTTGTGTTTTTGGTGACTATTGGCATCTTGCTCAGCACGACCCTTAGAGCCGAAAAAGGGTTAAGTAACAAAAGGGTGGCGTCAAACAGATGGTAAACACTAAATGAGTTACATTTGAATGATGCTATACATTGTGTCTGCTTTTTTTTTGTTACTATCCGCCACTGTTGGTTAGGGCAATCTTACCCTCTTAACCTGGCACATGGATAGAGCTTGATTGTGTGTATGGGGTTGGTTACCCAAGGACAGCACAAATCAAGGTTTAATGTGTAATTGGAGTTTTAGTGTGGTACATAGCATATTATTTACTATTATTTAAAAATCCAGTACATATTATATACAACATACAAGTAAAGTTCTTGGTTACTGGGTGTATGCAGCTGACTACATACGTTTTGTATGAGCTGGGATAGGGTCGAAACTTTGCGGAGGATGATGATGAACAGTATTTTGACTTTTATTGAGTTTCAATATTGACCAAGTTTCCATCGTCTTTGGCATATTTCCTCATAACTTTGACGATAATTCTTATCAACATTCCCAATTTGACCATGACAATTTTCATATGCACGGGTTTTATTTAGACATCTTTAGTTACTGATATTGAGTCATTTGGTGTTTTCACCAACTTGACTATTTGCATAGCATTTTGTCTTGACTCATAATTTTTATCAATTTTAACTTTTCATTATTATCCTTCACAATAATGAAACATAATTAATAATAATAAACTGCAAGTTTTCTGTTTTTGTTCGATATATTTTGATTTTTTAACTTCTTTTTAGTAGTGGCTGGTTTTTATTTTCTATTTTTCATTCATTAATTCAATCGTTTACGATGATTTCATTGAATAATTCTCCTTTTTACTTTCTTTTGTGACTTTTTACATTATAACAGGTTTTCACTCTTCGTTTTTTGAAGAGATTATCTTTAGATTATCTTCATAGTAGTTTTAATTTTTGGCAAAAATATTTTCAGAGTTATCTTTATAAATAGCTCGGCTTCTAGATGTTTGTTTTCTAAACTTCTCACGTTCACATTTACACATATGTATTTGCGGTTTCTAGTCATCTGTGCTTTAGTAAGTAGTTTTTAGTAGTTATCTTATTCGATATTCAGTCGGTTCACTTTTCCATTTTTCATTTTCTAATTTTACTTCTTGAGTCTTGGCTATGGCTAGTCCGTGTCGTCTTTGCTTTTGTTTCAATTCTTGCCGCTCGGTGTTTATAATTTTCTGCTCATTATTAATTAGGTATAAACTTTTCTGACTTTCTGAGATTCGTTTGTTCTTTTTATGTTTTGTGTTTTCTCTTTGACTCTTTTCTTATCTTCCGATCCTTGATATGAGTAGAGCACTAATGGCTATATTGAAGTATATATTCTGTGAAATATATTTGCACTTTTTTATATTTTTCTTTCTTCCGTTGACTTAATTGCTTCATCAGTTTTTCTAATTTACTTTTTGCTAGACGTTTCCTTTTTTCAGCTTTCCATTTTTCATTTTTTCATTTTACTTCTTGAGTCTTGACTATGGAAAGTCAGTGTTGTCTTCGGTTTTGTTTCAGTGCTTGCTGCATGGCGTTTCTAATTTTCTGCTTATTTATTTATTAATCAGGTATATGCTTTTCTGACTTTCTGAGAGTCGTTAGCTCTTTTTTATGTCATATTCTTTTAGGCTATTTTCTTATCTTCAGATCCATGATATGAGTACTAATGTCTTTTGACGTAGTCTGTGCTGTTTGCTGTTTTTCTTTTATAGTTTTCTTTCTTCCGTGACTTTATTGTTTTAAATCAATTTTCTGATTTATTTTCTTATAGGCCTTTCTCGTATGTTATTTGCTTAAATTTTCTTTCTTGCAGTTAGTTTCTTTTTTTAATCAATGTTTCTGCCAGTCAGTATCACTGTAGCTGATTCTTGTCTAATCTTCTGCAGAAGTGATAGTAATGCCAATTATATATAAAGAGAGAGGGTGATCGCAGTAGTGACAGTACGCCAGCAACTGCACTAATGTATTGTAAGGAACGTGATAGAAGTGATGGTCTTATCAACTTTTATGAATGGTTGTGACAGTGATAGTAGTTGTTCCACTTCAAAAAGGCACTAGTGTTACGTGAGAAAGCAATTCTGACATATGTAGATGATACGACTTGAGTGGTGGGAATCGCTTCACAATTGCACTTTGGGTGACAGCGAATTCTGCGATGTGACAGCACTGTCGCTCGAAGCCTGCATTCCCGAACCGCAATGGTCAAACCGATGAAAATTGCCCAACCGCCTCACTTTTATAATAGTCTTCGTGGCTCATCAATCCTATTGTCAGATGTAAGGTCGCCGGTGATAGTAACATCGGTGGTAGTTGTAATACTTGGGGTATGACTAGGTAGTTGTATGTATTACTGGCCACGGTGATAAATAGCATGATAGTTGTACTGGTGGCAGAGACATTGAAGTTGTTGCGGGATGCAGCCGAGGCTTTTATTGCCAAGCCAACGAATGAAGCTGCATTCTGCTCAGAAAATCTGCGTACTACTCAGTTGTTTATTTGCCGTTTTTTGTTGTTAAGAGTTTGCAGACTGCGCGTCCCGGATTGTAGGCCTAAATAATTTTTTTTCCACATTGTGCTGTTTTCTCTTGGAAGGTGCATTTTCCAGTTGTGCAAATGCTTCTGGTAGAATGTTGGCCCAGTATTTTCAGCAAATTCAGCTTAGAAACCGCCAGTTAAAACATAATTACGTCAACAACTATACAACAAAAATGTCACTCAAAACCATAATTTTAAACTAAGCGATAGAGTTGATTTCCCTAGCCCGATTTTATAACTGATAAAATTTATATTACTAGGTTATAACTGATAAAATTTATATTAATTAGCACAACAACATTGATCAGAAATTAGGATACATTGATTTGATGTACTACCAAGTAGCTAAAACCGACGTACCCAGAAATTACACAAATAATTGAAATTGCAGCCTCTAAAACAGTTGACTTTGTCAATTTTGGACATTTGTATTTCACTGCCAGGAATGCTTAAGACCAAGGCATGTACAAGTCACAACCTAGCGTTTGAAGGTGTGAATGATCCAATTCCCATACAAATTCTACTTAGCTTCTGAAATTTCTACTCACATCGTTGTATTCACTATGCATCGCTGCATAATTAGTTTTTAAGTCATTTTTAAGACTTCAACCCTTTCGTTTATTAATGTTTTCTTGTGTCTGCAATGCAATCTGCAGTGTGCGATCTGCAAAATTCATAAACTACCATTTACACAATACTGCTAAGTGCTAACTACCGCTAAAAGATATAAAAAATAGTCTCCTACAGAAACCGAATATTAAATAAACGTTTCAGTAAAAACCCTAGTCTAAAAAGTTTTATTAATATCTAAAAGTAGTAGGTAACTTGACTCTGAAAACTTAAAAGTGCACAAATCTACTGTGTTAGAATAAGTGTCATGAAATGCACACATTTTTATCTTTTTAACATGCAAAATCAGCATGTTTAGTCATTGTCTCAACTATCAAAGACCGAAACGGCAAAAAAAAACAACAATACAAAACTATTGGGGGGCACACACATTTTCTAAGTCAACCTCATCGGGTCCCCTCAAGGTAAATGAAAAAGAAAATTCAAAACTTAGCCATGTTCCAGAAATATTATCTGCCGATCGTACTCAGTGTTGTAGGCAATCATCACATTGTGTCTGCTAACTCAACATTCGTACTGTAACTTAAAACAAAAACTTGAAACAAGCACAAGAACTGTAAATTCAATTTTTTGAATTTTTAATAATTTATTTTTAATTGAGTAATTTAGACTTTTGACCGTCTGTACTAATAAAATAATTAAGGCGTCCAGTCAGTGTTGTACCAATTTAGTTCACCTTAGGTAGATACTTCAACTCACAATTTGGTTAATTTAATGAAATACAACATATAAATAACAAGTAGCTGTAATCAACTCAAGAGTAACACCCCCACCATATAAATTTTTTGAATTGCAAGCATGCACTTGTCTATTGCTCGTCATTTTTTGTTTACATTTACAACTTTCAGTTTCTTACGTTTATAATATTTACGTTTTTTTCAACTTTGTTGCGCAAACAGAAGTTTCGCTTCCCTTCACTTATGTTTTCGTTTTTTTATTTTTGGTTCGGTTTCGTTCATTTTAGTGCCAACTGATAAAAAGCGTAGCTGTACGTTCCTGACCTATTTAAGACTTTTCTTAATTTACATTTTATCACTACAGCTTCTATTGATTGTTTTAGTAATCATTCATGCTATTGCAAACAATAGGAATGTAATGCAATAAATGTGTCATATATTTGTGAATGAATCGTAATTTTTTTCAATTCTAATTATTTTTTTTATATTTTCAGAACGACACCTTGATTGCTGAGTGCGATTTAAACACTGTCGGTCGCAACAAGGTTACTCTTGTAAGTTTGCTCAAATAACCAAAGTGACAACAATCTTGTGGTTTCATGATTGACTTATTTTTCATCTTTCACTCTGAACTTGTTTTTTCTTATGTTTTTTGTTTTTCTTCATTTTTGTTTTTTATTAATCAATAAAAATTAAAAAAATAGTGGCGCTATAGTACAATTGTTGTGTCAAGTCTTTACCAAGTACTTTATTCACTAACTTTCAATGACATCTCGTTTTTGCCAAATAGTTAAAACCACTTTAAAATGTTATTAATTCTTTAGGTCTTACTTTTTCCTGTTGTGTCTCAGTAAACAAGTATTTAATTTGATTTTGACCTACATGGATTTTAAGACAGACGGTTTCATTCCTTCCACGAGATACTTTTATGTGCGGCCCCGACGGGGGCCGCCATATACTATAATCGGAATCTCAGATTCGTGCGTTACACTGAGTAAGTCAAATGTTAGTGTTAATTAACACTAAAAGGGTAGGTACATAACTGCTCTGCCATGCATTGCGCAAATAACAACCGGAAAACTGTCATTACCTAGAGCTGCCTCAAAAAACAACATATTTAGCCTAAAGAATAATAAAACCGTCGACCTTCGGATCAACAATTGGATGCTCAGTAGATGTGCAACACACTAGCATTTTGAGCCAACCGAGCGGATTAAAATTTTTAATTATACATACCTGATAATACACGTTGTGCGCAAGCAAAACAAGTGCAGCAAGTAAAACAGTGCAATACACAGTTTTTAGGTGAAAAAATGATATTGGACTGCATTCGTGTTGTTAAATTAATTGTATTAATTGAATTAAGTAATCATTATCTAATTTGTAATAATATTTAATCTGGTACTAGCGTCTACATATTTACACAGTTGATTTGCGAAGAACAGCAGAACTTTCAATAGTAAAAACATACAGTACAAATCAGAAATAGATAAGTATGCTCGAAGTGCACGCGAGCACTATATGACGTCATATTTGTTGTTTCGATCAGACTGCACGCGTGCACTTCGAGCGCTTCATCTTTAATTGGACTGCTCGAATTTCGAGCACCTCTAATTTCGAGCACTTCGAGCAGCTAGAGTTTTGTCATTTACGTACGCGGTGTAATGGTATCATATTTCTAATACTAAGCTGAGTTCTGGTGCTTAGCTATTTTTCACAAAGAAGCACTAATCATATGGGGGTGTTCCTGTTGTAAACTAAATTGGCTTTTTATTAATGTTGATTTGATACTAATGTTAATACCATAGAGTATATAACCACTACAAACAAGCGCAATTGAATAACTTCATTTCATAAATAAACAGAAAAATATTGGTAAATGCTCTCCCCCCTTTTTCAAAAGTATTTACTACAGCTTGTGTATTCATTTTATGTAGGGTGATATATAGTGGTAGCAGTAAATATTTGTGATAAAAAATTTAGAAATTTGCAAAAGTCCACCTCCGACATAGTCTGACATGTCTGATAATATGGTATTTGCTACAAACGGTATTTCTTGCCATAAACAAAATTGTGAAAAATATCAAGGGAATTTGTTTACATACTTTCTTTCACATTCTGTATTAATTTCATTTAATGTTTAATTGAATGTTTTTAAATTTGTATTTATTTCAAATCAAGTATTAAAAAATATTAGTAGGTATATGCATAGCTTTTTTTTAATTTATGTATAACACATACATATTTAGTTATTGCAGCTAAACTGACCACCATCTCCACACACATATTAGCTGATCGCAAAAGACACGCACCCTCAGTTAAAAAATAGTATATACATTAAAAAATTAACAATGTTATGAAAGTACACTTAAAAGCCCAAAGAAATGCACATTCACTTGTGAGCCGTACATACCTAGGCATTTCACAAAATTGTTTGGGTGTTTTAATAAAACTGCACGAAATCTGCACGAACTTCAAGCACGTTATTTTTTAAATTCTCTAAGTATATAAAGTGCAACAAAATGACGTAAAATGACGTCATCAATTCCAGTCCTAATACATTTAGGTTATGGACGTCCTACCAAAGTCTGGAAATATCATTATTGACGTGTTATCGATAGATATTGTATATCATTGCTATATGCAAGAACTTAATAAAAATGAAATTAACGAAAACCGTGGCATAAATAAAACAAAACTTAAAGTTAATGTTGAAATTGACCTTTTTTGTGAAGTTTAGTTGAAGTAGTTCACGTAATTTGTTAGTTAACTAACAACATAGTGATCAGTGTTCAGCATATTTGTGTACCTTGTAAATTGTAGTCTTGAAATCAAACTTAGTATTAGAAATATGATAGGATTACACCGCGTACGTAAATGAAAAAACTAGCTGCTCGAAGTGCTCGAAATTAGAGGTGCTCGAAATTCGAGCAGTCCCATTAAAGATGAGGTGCTCGAAGTGCACGCGTGCAGTCTGATCGAAACAACAAATATGACGTCAGAAAGTGCACGCGTGCACTTCGAGCATACTTATCTATTTCTGATTTGTACTGTAAATATTTTTTACTTCAAATATTATACCATTGACTTTTTTGTCGTCACTGGAAAGACTTTGAAGCTACTCAGCATTTGAAGTGTGCGGCATTATGTACTTGAAATTATTTCATGAGCAAAAAGTGGCCGCGTTTAATATCTCCTCTGTAATGACACTCAGGCTATTAACTATTAAGTAGTCTCTGATTGGCTTGTGTTTAGGTATATTCCAAAAAAACAAAACACAGCCATTAAATTCGGAAACACCGCTGCTTTCATAAGCTTAAAAAATAGGGAAAGATAAAATCCGTAAAATGTATTCTTATTTCTAGTTAATATACAGTGACGTATATAGAATATAAAATATATTAGTTTCAGTGCAGTGATAACCAGTCAGTCTGTGCTACAGACGCATCATCTGTCTGTCGGATACATAGTAGTGTGTGTGTGGGAGTGTGCGGCTAAGGTGAAGATTCATGCTTACATCCGTTCCGTTCTGGCGGCTAATTTACGAAATAATGATATAACTAATAGTGTATAAGATTGTCAAGTGGCATGATTATATCGTAACTATTTCATAATTTTGCCGTCTGAGCGGACAGACGGCTGTAAGTATGAATCGATTTTAAATAAGTAGGTAATGTGTACCGTATTGTTTATAGTTTATTGCTGCAAAATATTGCTCAAGAAATTATTTATCAGTTCACAACACGGACGGCGGTGTATGATGAGTCAGTGACGACAAAACAATGGGCAAAGTATATACTCTTGCAAACTTCTCTGCCTGGACCCCTAATCCGGCTACTCGCAGAGCTCTGTTTTTTGTCAACCATAGATGCACATAGGCTTCCTTCAACGCCCTTTTCACAACTCCCTCTGACAGCCCCCAAAAAAGCTTAAAGAAAATCTGGCAAACTGTTCGGGTGTCGCCGCAACCTACCAATATTAGTGACCTACTTGTCTGACTCTTAACTTAGTGGGCAACGGTTTCCCTCTCATAAACCTCTACAACCACTGCAACCAAATCACCAACTTGAACTATCTTTTTGCACAACTTTGATATGACACTGTAAAGAAAATTTTACGGGTGTAATTTGCACACTTCGTTTATGTACAATATGCATATTTGTTACTCATATTTGTCCTGCGCTGTTGAAAAGTTTGAAAGTATAAACAGGAGGGTTCCGAAAATATAGGGACAAACTTATGCAAAAAAATGTGACTATAGTTTTCTGAAAAATTTTCAAGAAAGTGTAAGGATACATAAAAAACATAAAAAGGGCACTTACCCAGTTTTTACTACGGAAGCCTTTTTTAGTTATTAATCAAAGTTAATCCAAATCTTGCCCCCTTCGACGTCTTTTTGAAGTGACAATTTGTTCAGCATATTTCCGTGCTCCGTCCGTTGTGTCATATCAGTCTACATCGCGCCACACTTTACCGAAATGGTAAAATATTACAAACAGTCTTTGTGACCCAAATAACTGTCAAAAAAGTGCTTGTTTTTTAGCTTAGATTATGGCTTATTGATAATAATTTCGTTAATCAACATTTTCAGGACTTATGTCGAAAAGTTTGCTGAGCTATTAATTATCAATGAACGCATGGGTGTGATGAACAGTACCAATAATATTCAAAAGTCACTCAGTTATTCAAAATTAATTGTACAAACCTGCGTCTAGTGTCTGAGCAGAGATGTTTTGAGATGCAGAGCACTTTGTCCGATGTTTTGTAATTACTGCTGCACCATACATCACCGTCCGTTAAGTCAACTGATAAATGAATTCTTGAGCAATACTTTTGCAGCAATAAACTACACGGTAACAAATACACATTACCTACCTGTTCAAGGTGGCGCTCTGAATAACTGACTTTGGGCTGTAATTTTTTTAGTCACGTTTTTAGGACTTTGCTGTCAAAGAAAGGTTGTTCAGCAGTGAATTAGCTTTTGTTTGATATATATATATAACGTGTAGTTTCGTTGAAGTTATTTTTTTGACTTGAATTCTAATATGGCAAAATTTTCAAATTTTTTTTTCAAAAATTGGCAAGATTTTTCAAAAAAATTGTATATGGCTTCTGTTACTTTTGATAACGGTTTTACAAAGCTGACTGCAACTTCTTAAAAATTCGTTTGTGTAGGCAAACCTTTCTAAAAAAATTAAAAATTACGTTGAGCGACATTGACAAAAATCCACTTTTGTTCAGGCTAATTTTTCGTAAGCTACTCTTAGGCTTTTCCAACGTTTCTCAACGGTTATTTGCATTAAAAAATACGCCCTATTTTTGACACTGTCGCTTGTCTGGGCAAAGCTCGGGTGTTTATGTTCGGCAGTATCCTTTTTTGGTTCATGATATGTAGTTCTTCTCCACGTCGTTGTGAAATTTGACTTAAAGTTAGAAAACAAGTGGATGCAAGTGTATCTTCTTCGAAAATACTAATTTCTGTTTTTGGTAAACGTCCGGAGCGTTTTTAAGTGAGCCAATTTCAGAAAAAACTACTGTATTTTGATCCAAAACATTCGAATTAAAATATGATAAAAAATACACCTCGGCAATATAATCACCTACAGTTTAAGCTATAGATTGTAAAATTTGAGCAAGGTTTCGCTCAGTTATGCCCTTTGAAAATTGTGTGCATTTAGCAAAAATAAAATTTCAATTGGTCATAATAAATTAGAACAAGGCAGCAGGGACGTGAAACTTACTCAAAAACACGAGCTTGGTAGCTGGCTTTAATATTCTCAAAGTTATCCTAGCTAGAACCTGCTTCGACTTGCAAGATAATAAAGTCATGGAAGTTATTCGGAGCGCCACCTTAAGGTCGACTTACAACCGTATTTCCGTTAAAACAGCAGAATTACAAAATGATTACAAAATAATCACGCCACATGCAAATTTTATACATTATTAGTGACGCCATTAATTAGTACTTTAGCCGGCAGAACGGACATACGGATGTAAGTATGAATCGACCCCATAGCCGCACACACCAACATACACCCACACACACACACACAGACACTCTACTATGTATCCGACAGGCAGCTACTGTGTCAATAGCACGGACTGACTGGTTATCACTGCACTGAAACTGAGTATGATTTACATGCAATTTTTTTAATGACTGAAATTAACAAGCACGGCCGACATGGCGCCCGCGCAAAACTTGATGTTACTTTACGTTTGTAATCATAGAGCGTCAGTTGTCATGCAGACTTAACGCTTATTTTTTTAAGACGAAATAGCACCGCTGGAAGTGTGCTAGACAGAAGATCTAAAGGTCCCTAGTACAATCCCGGGTTTTGGCAACTTTTTTAAACTTATGTTTTATGTGCTGTTTTTAATTAGTTTGTCTTTTGCCTTATATTTGCCTTATAAATTTACCTTATATTTTTACTACGCTACTTTCTAACTATTCAACTAAAAATAATAATACATTTAACGTATTTTACCGTTCTTTATTTTCATTGCACCTGTATCTTTCAGATTATGAAGGCATGATGTTAGCAAACTAAATGGAGGCGTTTTGTTTTTTAGAATATACCTATACACTAGCCAACAAAAACTTTTTAATCAGAAAATGCAGTTAATGAACTTAAATTATTAATTTATTTAGAAATAGTTTTCTTAACCTTTTGCATTCACGATTTGATGGCATTATAAACTACGTCAATTTTTTGCAAACACAGTTGGGACTAAAATAATTAATTGCTGCGCAACAGGTTTTAGCTATTGGTCAGCTTACTTGAAAGTAATGCTTAATATTTACTCAAGGTTTTGCCGCAAAATGAGCTTGTTCAAAAATATTTTTTGCAGGGTGGTTTAAGCACAAAGAATGAAATGTGTTTAATATATATTCACGTATATCCTCGCGTAAACAATTTTATTTCTTGCCTTGGTGGGCCAGACGCTGCCGCTTTCGCGTACGCTATGGACGCCAAAATTACGGAATGGTAAATAACAGTTTACAAGTTTGTATGTTCCTGTGACACTTTTTGTTGTTGATTCTTTTTGACACTGCCCACGTGAGAAAAAAAATAATAAAAAAATATTTATTGAACAAAACAGTTAACGTTAATAAATAAACGATAAATAAATGGTGCGTTACTCGTGGAATGCAATAGAACTTTAACTTTTGTAAATTCTAGTGTTCCTTGTTTTTGTTTAACGCTTTGATTTACTTTTAAAAGTAGTGAAAATACAAAATTCTCTTTATAACAGTTTCATAATTTATTTAGGAGGGATTCTGAAAATATGCTTTACGTAGAATACCCAGAAGACTCAGGTGAATCTGTGACCGTTCTTGACTACGCTGAAAACTACATGCAATGGGATGCTACTGCTAAATGTGATGATCAAACTGGTCGAACAAGAATCGGAGATATGTTTCAACCTCGCGTTACTCTTGGAACATATTATGAGCTGTGTTATGGTGATGAAGCAGAAGTCAGTATTTTTCTCAATTTAGTGACTAAATTGATGTATTCCCATACAAAGTAGTACAAGTTTACAATTTAATTATAGCACTTTATATTCAAGTGCTGCAATGCTTTAGCTGCCATACAACATTACTTTTTACTTAGTTCTAATCAGTGCTTTATTTATGAAAGATTTCATACTGAAGGAAAGATCATATCAGCACCGTAATGAACCAAAAGTATCATAAGGACCGACTTTTGTAGACCAATTATCAGCCACTTTGGGTTACCGGGTCAATGCTGAACTGTCGTGAATCCATTTAAATACTCTAACGGGCCTATCTTACTTTACGTAATGGCGCTTTATTAGTGTTTGTTTTTATGTTTAATCCACAGATGTTTTATATTTTCAGCCTGGGACACACCATAAAGGAGGACTTGAATTTTTTACTGACTTGAAACTACCTTTGCCAGAGAAGCCTTATGAGCCGGTGGACATTTGCAAAAAAACTGATGGCTATACAACATTTGAAAAGTCTGAGCTAAAACCGGACAGCAGTAAAAAACCTAACGGTATTCAATTTTTCGGTGTACGATTCAATGTATTCACACAGCTAAATTTGACAAAATTACAAAAACTAATACAAAAAATAAAAAAACATGAAAAAATGTGTACTCTACTAGCGTATTACTTTAATTTATGTATTAATATTGTATTAATACTGTATTATTGTATTAATACTTTATTAATTGTATTAATGTTATAAATGAGAATTAGGGCCTATGAGACTCGGGAGCTGTGGTGTAGTGGTTAGCATGCTTGACTTCGAAGCAGGCGGCCCAGGTTCGATTCCCGGCGCCCCCATTTCTTTCATTCTTTCTAAATTGGGGCCTCCTCTTTCTTTCAACATTAATACTTGATTTATTATTTAATTAGTGTTATTCAAATACTGCTTTCATGTTTACCGTTTTAAAAATGGAATGTGCTGAGATCATTAACTTGTTTAACTAATCATTAAATCTAATTAAGACTAAATCAAGTTAACGCTTTAAACAATTTAGTTTTAAACCACAAGCGTATTAATTGGTAACAAAAAAAGGAAATCATACACAACTAAATTGAATTACATCAACAAATCCTCATTGCTTCTGACTTGACCCCATATGCTTATTTAGTCATGCTTACTTATAATGTATCTCATAAACCTTACTCATTTATAATAAACTTTAACTAGTGTAAATCTAGATGCAGAAGCTACCGGAAATAAGACAGTAAGGTAGGAAAACTCGTTTTATGGAAAAAATTATGTCTCAATATTAAGTTTCTATTTTGTTATATTTTGCGCTCGATTATCTGTTGAGTGAATAAAACTAACTACTATACAAAATATATCAATTGTTGCGCTTAGTTTGTTTAGCTCATAAACCACTAATTTACGTGGTCTACATTACAGCCATTTATACGTAGCTTTGCATTTTATTTCAGAATATAGCAGTGACAATGATTCAACAAAAAATAACTGGGGTGGACCAATGCAAGCTTCAGCCACAAAATCAGTACCATCCGTGTTTGCTGTATTGATCTACACTGTGTGTTTCAGCTACATATGATAAATATAGAAGCTAAATTATAACAATTGCGTGAAATTGTCGACAATCACTGTATAAATTGTATACTGTACCATTAAATTTATTTACAGATTCCTTTTTCCATCTTAAGGTGTAGCTTGAAACATTCACGAAAACATTGTGGTATTAAAACAGAATACGTGAGTCTGCCACTGAGAACTTCATAATTTGTACTCAGTGAGCAGTCATTT
>JASANF010001183.1:0-16795 GCA_030248245.1 Trissonchulus sp. WLG1_4 | reverse complement strand
AAATTTAAGTCCGCGGACTTAAGTGGACTTAATTAAGTCCATTTTAGAAACGTGCAAAAGTTAAGTCGGACTTAAATAAGTCCAGCGGCAACTTAAGTCCACTGTTATTTTTGGAATGCGATCGGACTTAAATTTAAGTCCGGTGACATTTTAGAAATGCGACTTGACTTAATTAAGTCCACTGGCAGCGTTAAGTCCACTTAAGTCCACTTAAGTCCGATTTTGCATTCCAAAATTCCGGACTTAATTAAGTCCAGTTAAGTCAAGTCCAGTTAAGTCCATTTTAGAAAAAGGCCCTAAGGCAAACAGCTCTAAAAAGTTATAAACAGTGTTTTGAAGGTGCCTTATATACTGCTGGTGAAACATTGCGGCGCGAAGCTGCAAAAGTACGGTATTAAAGCACTTCTTGTATGTAGTTTAGTTCTCAGCTTCCCACGAGTGGATTGTAAGGGTAATCCACATGAACTCAATCGTTCCCACGCCTCCAAAAAGATTCCCATGGGGATTCCTTTTTGGAATTTTTTTTTGGAGGGAAATGCAAGTCAGAGTGATTTGGGCGAGACACATCGGGTGTAATGCATAAAGGTAGTCTAACGTTAAGACCAGCCTAAGGCGTTCTATTTCAGTATTTTAGAGCATCGTAACGAAAAATTCTGAACGCATTACATAGGTTACAATGTTGCCCTTAGACTGCGTTTAGCAAGACCGGGCTAAGACTGCCTTTATCTCATTTCGTACATCTAAATGCGCGCGTGCAGGGAAACACTCGTGCGTGGACCGTACTCTCTTGGTGTAACAAAGTATACTTGAACTGTTATGAGTTGGTCCCTTCACTTCTGAGCCACTCTGCCGCCTAAGAGCGCATGACGAAAGTGTCAGATTGCACGCTCGCTAACCCACTGATCCACTAAACCGTGCATTCTCTGACCTTAATCACCATCTGTACACGCACATTCACCCTTTGTTAAACTTTCACCCATCGGAACAATATAGATGTCTTGGATGTTTTTTTCAGTTTGCACACAAAATATGTTACTGCTTTAAACCAGAAAACATTACTTTAGTACAGAATAGGCGTATAGAAAGACAACAATAACAGTCTCACATTCGAAAGGATTTGATACAGCACATATACACAAACAGTACATAAATACTTTTTTTTCAATTTGACAAAAGTGAGCACCCTAATGTTCTATTTAACGTCAGGTTTTTATTGTTTCGGAAAATGAAGAAGTTTGAACTCTTTGTGTATATATACAATTTCATACACACAAATACTCAAAAACATAATAAACTTTGGTTGAGCATGCGAACATAAAACAGATATATGTATATGCATACATTAATAGATATAGGATTTCAATAAAACAATATGGACTATAAAAACATTTTAAAAGTAGATTAATGTCAAAAGTTAATTGCACGTTGATACACAATTTTTTGCGTTGTAAAGTTTCAATTATTAATAAAAAGATGTTTTTAACGGTTGGTTTTTCATGAAGTTTTTTGAACACTGCAACATCATTTTTTTTCAAAAAATAAATCAAATTACATACAGTTTCCATAAGTTATTACCGCGAATATTATTGCAAAACAATTTGTGAGCACAGCAGAAAGAACAAGCAACTTAAAACGATAACTAACAATCTATACTTAATTTAATTAATTTATTGGACTCTACATAGCTTCGATTGGCTTTCTATATAGAAAACTTATGGTATTTCTGAAATCAATATAATGGCTTAATGTAAATGTGTAAATTTTAATGCAAATTTCATGAAATCGTGTACGATGGTATTCGGCATACAAAAAAATCCCGTTTGTGTGCAAAACTTAGTGAATCCACCTCAGGAAGAAAAGCCAAGCAAATAAATTTTATCCAGTCAGTAAAATATACTTAACGAATGGACTCAGGAACTCGATTGTAAAAAGTAATTACTATTTTCTGTAGTTTTACTTATTTAAATAGGAGTTTAGTTACTACTAATTAAACATTTATGTACTAATTCTGAATTCCTCTCGTGGTGTTTACAGTTGCTTCTTCCTGACAAAAAAACTTTGGTAAAGCTGAGGCGTTTTGTTTAAAAAATAAAGTTCAAAAAACGTCTTTTAGGAAAAAATTATACACAGTTGTTGAATAAAATACACATAAAAGGATTATATTTGTTTGACGTTTTTTATTGTTTCTCATTCGTTTATACAGTAAAAACACGGATTGCCATTTTGGTTTTTATTGTTTTTTCCAGTTTTCAGATATCGCAAGAAATTGAAACACACAGAAACATACAACATGAACAAAAGCAAGGCGATCTAACATTTGAGCACTTTGGTATAGCATTTCAATATAAATTCAGTCAAAAAATCTCTGTACATTCAACACATACAAATTATCTAGTTGCACAACCTTACATTTTATAGCCATTGATGTCAAATGCAACTGATGTGAATAGTAAACTTCTTAATGATGTAAATAATAATCTGTTACAAGTTACTGTCAAAAAATACCATGGGCTGTTTAGGGTTTTGAAAGCTAAAGTAGTATTTTTGATGCACTGGCTTCCTTTTTTCCAACTTCTAGAACAAATATGAGCTGGGTTTTATTTAGAATATCAAAAGTTTCTGATGCTACGGTTGTGTGTACGTTGGGTTAACGACAAATACATTTTGGGTTAACGACAAATACATTTTGCTTAATTTAGGGCAGATTCATTCTTACAGCCGTACATCCGTTCAGCCGGCAAACAATGCATTACAAAACATGCTTTGATGCTAACTTTTCAAAATTCAGCCGGCTGAACTTGACATACGGCTGTAAGTATGAATCGACCCGTTGACTGTCACCATTTTTCTAGCAACCCCACACTGTGCCCTATTCAAAACCTGATTGGCTATTTATTCCTTGTCAAGTTAGCCAAGGGGTTAGCTAATCTTGACAAGTACATCTGCTTGTCGAAAAATAGTGTTTCACTTTTGTTCTGTAAAAATGGAGCTCTTGATATGCTCTTGATATAAACATGTTAGTATTCAAAATTTCAAAAAATTTCAAAAGTTTGTGATAATTTACCTCAATAATCAGCTAGATCTAATATCAGTAAACTATTTTAGTATTGACTAATTGTATTTAATCTAAAATCCGTCTGATTACTTGACGTGGGGTTGCTAGAAATGGCAGAGGACAGGGGTGTCAATGAGATGACGTCGGAATTGACATGCCCCGGCTTTTGCCGACGTCTTAGGACACACCAGGTTAGACAAAGTCCACAGAGAAAGCAGATAGACAGGCCCAAGCCCAAAATGACTAGATAAAAAATGGGCTTGGAGACACACACTGTACCCCCGGGTCTTTTTGTCGAGTGCACGAAAACGATTCCAGCCTCCGAACGGCGTCGCTGAGCCTCTAAAAAACAAAAAATGAACCACAAAAACATAAAATGATGTGATTTTTTGGACATGTCTAATTGTTTTTATATTAAATTTATTTATTTTTAACTTTGGTTATATTTGTTGGTTTATTTTAATATTGGTAAAATATTGAATTTTCTGGTTTTGCAGTAATTTTAAAACATGAGAATTTTAAAAGATGAAAAAAATGAGGCCAACTTGAACTTGTCTGATAATGATATTTGATATTGCTTATTTCGCCTTGGAAAGAACCCTTTGATCCATAGACAATCGTTTTTTTAACTTCAGTTCTTGTTGTTGGTTTATTTTTTGAATTGATCAATTATTGGATTTCCTGATTTTAAATTTTACCTTCTATCTCTGCGAGTGCTTCTTCTGGAATGACTTCCTCTTTATCGAAGACCTGAACCTCTGCTTGCACGCTTAATTCGTCAACCAAATTGGAAGCAACAAAGTCGGATTGAAAATGCAGAGAGTTGGAACTGTCAAAGGGCAGTTTCTCCACCTTGGGGCAGAACGGGGGCTAAAACAGCATTTTTAATCTATCATTATGATATATATATAAGTAAGATATATATATATATATATATATATATATATATATATATATATATATATATATATATATATATATAAGTAAGATATATATAAGATAATTATAAATCTTATTAGTATAGAAATTTATTGTACCACGTCTTCTAAACTGAGCTACAATTAAAAGAGCACAAAGGCCACGACAACATCAAAATTTTCTTTTTCGCAGAGTTGACCTATACTTGTCCGTTGTGGTAAATAGTCTGTTACACTAAAACACAAACTACAATTCGCAGGGCTCAAAAAGTGAAATAATCCGTTAAAACGCGACGTAGGTTATGGGCGGCAACCGGAGTCACCGTCAAAAGTGTCAGGGGGAATTCAGTTCATTTCTTTCCGGACTTTACGACTGCGATTTTAGCAGTAGGTACACAACACCAAGCGGTAAAATCTGTGTAGCATGCCAAATGCTCAATTTGTATCAATATAAACTCAGTAATGTATTTGAAGGGAATACTGATCTAAGCAACTCACAAACAATTGTCTCAACGCTTAGGTAGCTGATTATCAAATACTGCAAAACTTAGCCGAAAACAGAGATGGCTTAAAATACGTTCTTTATTGGCCAAATTTATCTTGAGTCTAAACATATATACTGTTGAAAGAAAGGGGGTGCCAGAATTTCTAAAGGAATAAAAAAATAGAGTCACTGGTACTCGAACCCGAGTAGCTCGCGTCGACGACAAGAGTGCTAACCACTACACCACTGCATCGAAGTCTCGCAGGCCCTATTTCTCATTTAAACCACCTACAGTGGGCAACAGGTCGCATCCATTGGTGCCGTCCTCGTCGTCGATGTCGGAACAGACGTGGCATGCGCAGCTGATGGTGAGGTGCGTGTTGTCGGGCACCTTGAAGGCATGCCAGTGCACTATGGCCACGTCGTGGTAGGTGTCGTAGTGCGGGTGGCCGAAGATGTTCAGGTCGTTAGAACAGCTGAAAGACAATCGTTAGCAAAATGGTTGTTTTTATGAAAGATGGTTGGGTAGGCCCTAGTTTAGTTTGGTTAGACTGTATTATAGTATATTTAGACCCTATTATGCTATGATTAGATTCTAATGGTTGGATTCGATTATATGTAGCATGATGAATGATGAATTCCTATTATTGGCAGAAGGAAGTTGCAAAACTTCGGATAAAGCGTAACTGCATCAAGGAAAACAAATTTTTTCTTCGTGTAGATCAATCTGTTTTCTTGCATTGTATCTCACAGAGTTGACTCTAATTAAATAACAAAAAAAAGTTGCTAGCTAACCCATTGTCGTCTAAAACTTGATATATCCTTCCAGATATTTGATCCAGCACTGTGCAGTTCTTCACCAGAAACCCAAAGGCACCTGAAAATAGCATATTGACACTCAAAACCCGTGGCACAGTCATGACCTAAATCAAAACTATAACTGATTTTGCACAGTGCTACTCGAGAACACGAAAAATATCAGTATCTTATTGCTTTGCTTCTGTCCTTAAGTTACCATTCATGTATTACGAATGGCGTGATTATTTATGATTTCGCCAGTGAGCTTTTGTTTGAACAAACTAACGCCGCCAAATTGAGGGCCCCAAAAATTGGGCAATATTCGGGGAAAATGGCACTTTTTCAATACTTTCACTAATTTTTGTCAAATTTTGGACCTTATTGCCAATCAAAACAGGAAGCTACTTAAAATTTGGCCGGAAAAGCCCACCAATGTTTGAAGTCTGTTACATATAAGGCTAGGACTTTGAACATAGAAAAATTTGATACCTACAAAACTCAATCCGGAGCCACAAAATCGACCACTTACTCGAGGACGGTTCGAGGAACCATTCCACCCTAAGCTGCTGGCCAATGAAAGCGTCCGTGACCTCCTGTTGGTTGGACAGCCCGTAGCCCTGGTGATCCGACTCCGGCACCACTCGCATGATACACTGCGGCATATCGGCCCGCTTCTCAATGTGGATCGGAACAATGTTCAGCCTGAAATAAAGATTGACAGTTCAATCTATGTAGCACAAATTGCGGAAAGTAAATGCATTTATAAATCAGATCTACTGGATTCAATTACGAATATTAAACAACAACAATTTTTACATTTTTATGTTTATTACACATTTGTTACTTTTCTTAATACTTATAAAATGCGTTATGCAGTATAAATATATTATTGCTATATATTACATAGTTTAAATTTTTTACATTATTTTTTAAATTCTACTATTTAATAAAAGCAAACTAGAAATTTTAGCTTAATACATTTACAAAATTGCGAACTCCAAAAGGCCATGCTACATTATCAGTGTTTATGGCAAATTATAGTGAACTTCAAAGCCAAGAGTTATTGACAAAACAAAATTTCATCTGATCCATTTAAGTCGTTCAAAAAAGTGGCCCTAATTTTTTTAAATTTCAAACTTAAAATTTAAACTCACTCCTCGAGAGCTTCTTCGATTCGTTCTTCCAGTGTTTCCGTTTCGTAGACGATGCGTTGACTCATGCACTGTGCAAAAAACGTCTGCACGGTGTGTTCGTTAAGGTCAGTTTCGTGGAATTGAAGAACAATCTCGATCGAATAAACTTTTTGTTTACTCTGAAAAAAAGACAAATGACAAGAATAAAGGGGCATGAAAAGAAAAAAGAAAAGAAAATAAAAGAAAACAGAAATCATAAACAATAAACAGTGATTAAAAAAACTATTTTAGGTTTCAAAAAAGCCGCTGACCTCCGCAACTAACACAATTGTAACAAAATGTACGTAACTAAAATATTTTATGATTCGTCAATAATGAAAAAATAGTTCCATATATTATTAATAAAATCATTAATTACTAATAATAGACTACTCAGAAAGAAATTAACCGAAGCTAAGTTCAGCTGTGCAAGATCCTAGTGACCCCAGCTGTCTTACATCTTGTGGCATAGGCAGCAGCGTTCCGCACACTTCGTAAGGGAATGTAACATTAACGAATTTGGTCTCTGTGGTGTAGACTTTAAGACAGAGGGGGTTCTCTTCCTGACCCCTGGCGAACACACGACCTTTGAAAGCAAACCATGTAGTGGCGGTGAAAATGATGCTGTCATTCAGACAAAGCAGATGGGGGTTGCCTGAAATAAAAAGCAAAAAATGACAACGTCTCGAATCAAGCTGCATTTGATGCTGAGCCAGCCAGACAAAAAATTCTCGTTTTTTTAACAAAACGAAGAAATCAGGTGCCGATTTTAACCACTACAGGTTGCTAAAATGTAGCTCACTATACTAAACAAAACTTTCCCCCTAATGTTTCAGACCTTTGACTCCATTATGAGGTGCATGTGTGGTCGTGCTTGGCTCTGGAAAAGTCACAATAGGCGGCAGCGTGGGTGGGCGATAGCTGTCGATACCAGGAGTAGCTAGGGTTGGATATGTAGCGACGCTAGGGGCCCGGTAGGAATCAACCCCGGGGGTCGCAACCGTTCCAACAGAGGGGGCGCGATAATTGTCAATGCCAGGGGGAGCCAGGGTAGGATAGGTTACGGGTGGTTCAGGGTAGTAGCCTTGGGGTGTCACCCCGGGGGGTTTTCTTTCACCGGTATCCGGGGGTCGATAGCTGTCTACATCCGTTCTGGGCGGCTCGCCTGGGTTTGGCGGTTTGTAATCGTCTACATTAGCGGGCGGCGGCGCAGTGGTTTGAATTGGATATCTGGTTGCCGGTTGCTCTGTTTCCGGTTTGATGGTCCCATAACCCGTAGTCGGTACCGGTGTGGGGGCGGTTGCGGGAATTGCTACCGGTTGCGTACCGTAGCCAGTTTGTGCTGGCCTAGTTGTCACTGGAGTCGGTTGCGTTCCGTAGCCTGTCGGAGGTGCAGTAGAAACCGGTTGCGTACCGTAACCAGTTTGTGCTGACCTAGTTG
This sequence comes from Trissonchulus sp. WLG1_4, assembly GCA_030248245.1. Taxonomy (NCBI): domain Eukaryota; kingdom Metazoa; phylum Nematoda; class Enoplea; order Enoplida; family Ironidae; genus Trissonchulus; species Trissonchulus sp. WLG1_4. The sequence continues at coordinate 8,928 of JASANF010001183.1, read as the reverse complement.
TCACTGGAGTCGGTTGCGTTCCGTAGCCAGTCGGAGGTGCAGTCGAAACCGGTTGCGTACCGTAACCTGAGGCAACCGGTTGCCTACCATCGGTAACGTCTGGTGGTCGATACTGATCGATTCCGGCTGCTGCTAGTTCCGGAACCGGTTGTGAACTATTTTTAGGCGGTCTTCGTCTAACTGAGTTCGAGGACGAAACTGTATCTCGAATCGATTCGTTACTGTTTACCAACTCTTCTGGCGGCTTAAATATGAGTCCCGGACCCCTGGTGGGTTGCCATACCGGGTATCTTTTATTGTCCATTGGCTGGCCAAATAACCTATCTCCCCTGAATCGCGCTTGCAGCTTAAATGCACCATTGTCCACGAGCTGTGACGCGTCCTGGGCCCCAACCAGACCGGATGTCCAAAGCTAAAACAAAATATTAAGCAAATAATAAAGCAGCATTTAGCTTTGGTCGAATCTCCTACGTTAAATTACACTAGAAGGGCAGGTAGGTCAATTCTTACTGATGGAAAGACTGATGGAAGTTTGTTAAGAAGGATAGCAACTGTAACTACAAATTCTGAAAAAGTTGCGAACCGGTGGTCGAACCCCCAAACTTCTGGCTGCAGATCAGATGCTCAGTAAATGCCTGTCGCACTACCACCTGAGCCAACCGGCCTTAATATCCAAGGTATAAATAAACATGTAGGTACATCGTACATATGTAGTTTCGTAGATTTTTGATAGACACATGTCATAACTGCGAATACCTGACGCTAGCCCATATTTATTAATTTCTGAGTTAGCAGTTTTTGCTTCTTCTCTCGAAGCAACACAGTTCGACATAAAGTTACCGGTTCTATAATGCATGGGCGGTACGCAGAGATTTTATGTTGCAATGAATGCTCATACTCCAAGTTTATCGGAAAGTATTTGTGGATCTTTGGTCTAGTGGTATGATTCTCGCTTAGGGTGCGAGAGGTCACGGGTTCGACTCCCGGACGAGCCCATTTTTTTTTCTAAATCAAACTTTTTCGAAAACATTTAACCTGATCTTAGACTAGAAAATTTATTGTAATTATTCCAAACATCTTGCATGATTTTTCATACTTACTGTTCAGTACGTGGTTTTTGAATTCAAGTTAACAGCTTATAAGTCATCGACGACCTTGGGGTGTTTTACACTTACATTATGTTTACAAAGTTAAAATTGTTCCACTGATTAATGAAAATTAAAACCAAATATTTTCCTTCTCCACATACGCGTGTGTGTACTGTATACATTGCTTCCTTGCTTGCTGATGTAGTCAAAATAAAATCACTAAAATGATTTGCACTCATAACTCAAAAACCACCTTTGGAGCAACTCAACAGAAAATCTGAGCAGAAATTATGATTTGAAAATAATTTCACCACAAATAATGGATGCGTTTAATATTTCCTCTGGAATATTGACACTCGTGACTCGGGCCTCACAGTACAACCACTTCTAACTCAGCAGATCAGCTTGTTTAATTACCGTATTACCTCGAATAAAGCCCCGGGCTTGAATAAAGCCCCAGCCTTGAATAAAGCCCCAGGGAAGAGGCTCACGAAATTATAAAGCCCCAGCCTTGAATAAAACCCCAGGGGTTCAAGTGTAATATTAAGTAACATAATGACTGCCGGTTACTGATTCAAAAAATAGTCGGACGATAATCAAGGGTTCATATACTGCTTTAACACTAACCCAGCAGGTTTGCTAGCTACGTAGCAGTGCTTTGCACTGCAAAACTTCAGTTTCGTTGCAACTGTTATACTGTAGAAAGAACAAAAATTATGAGCAAGGCCGTTTTCTCAAAACTGACGAAAAAATAAAGCCCCAGCCTTGAATAAAGCCCCAGCCTCGAATAAAGCCCCAGGCAAGGCGTTCGCGAAACAATAAAGCCCCTGGGGCTTTATTCGAGGTAATACGGTAATATAGTTAAAAGTATACAGACACCATCTTTATACTATCATGGTTTGACTTGTGTGGACGTGCTTCCACCTAACTAACACCAGAGTTTTCCAAAAATAAATAACTTCTGTATTAAAAATATAAAAATTTACGAATTGAGCTTCAAATAATCAGTTGTGCAGATTCAGCTGTTATTATCGGATATTTTTTCCTTAGGTTAGAATACCACCTGAAAACTCACATTATTTTTATTATGTTTGACAATTTTTATTTAATATTGGTAACAAAATTTTGTTTTAACCAACCAATAGGACACTGAGGAATTTTTGTGCGTCTGTCACGGAAGTACTCGATAAGATTTGATGGACATCACAGAAATCAATTGCTCGAAATCCTACCTGCTGCCAATTGCCGTAACACCATATTAATTATTTATGAATATTGTATTTAAAACAATATGTACATAACTTATACAATAGTTACATTAAAATTAATAAAACTGCGTTACTGTTTTTATTGAATTTCAAGTACCTTTTAAAAATAAACCCCGACAAACAAAAATGTTAACAATCAGTCTGCTTGCTGGCCAGTGTTAGCCGCAGAATAAACACCTGCCGCCGCTGAAGTGGCGTGGGAAAAAACAGGCAAAAAATTATAAGCACATTTACGGCGGTAGTTGCGTTTTCGCAGTTTTTTTTTGTTACATTTTGTAGCAATTACTGAATGAATTTTCAAGCGGTCTTTTGCAGATTATCAGCCAACTTATTTTTTACAAAATTGCAATTTTTCAAGTGTCGATAACACTCATATCGTTCACACCAACTATTTTAGTGACGCTTATCACTTATCAGCTTAATTTTAGGCATTTTCCATGTAATTCATTTTATCTTCTCAGAGGTACAAAATGTCTGCAATCTGTCAAGTAATTTAAACAGATGTCACATTTATGTGTTGTGAAAGTGGTAGTGTACTGATTTAGCACATTTTTACTGTGACCCAGTTTGCCTCATATTTTACTAAAAAGTCAAGAAAAGACAGTTTCCATGACATGGTGTGCTCTAACTAGAAAAATATTCAACATTTTCACTTAGTTTAAAAAAGGTGAACTTTATTTAGCTACTGTCAAATTTACTTTCTTTGCATTCCTATGAACTCACCAGGATATTAGTTACTTCAACTTTATAATCACTCATTGTGCTCAGAAATGACGGATTTTTTTACATTTAACTAGGGCCTTATTTGGGTCATTTATTTATTTAATACAACACTAAGCACAGATTTTAATATCACACTAAGCACAGTTTGTCCTTAACTGCTGAAAACATGGCGGACAAAAGTGTAAAAAAATGCCATTTCATGAGACTGAAGAAAATTTGCAATTTTTGAACGGGTTTTTTAAAACTGCCAAGGCTTTTAGCTGCTATAACATACTCTTAATACCTAATTTTTTAGATATAATAGATTGTACTTGAAATTAGGGTGTCAAATGGTAACTCCAATTTTGTGATATTGACATCAAAATTCAAAATAGATATTAATAAATTTCAAAATTACCGATCGCCTAGAACGACTAAAAGAAATATGTCATAATTTAGCTAAAAATGAAAAATAAATTCTTACAATAAAATGGGTTAGATCTTTTTTGGTTGCCGTTTCTGAGTAGTGCAGAAGCCACAGAAAATTACATACAATTTTCCAAGTTTTCAAAAAATACACAAAAAATCTTGTTTTTGAGCCAAAAAAACCGTCAAAGGTGTAAAATCAATTTTAAACTAAGCTCAAATAGTTTTGTCTACATTAGCAATGTCTGTGCCAAGTTTTGTTATGTTCGATTAAGTATTTTTTGATTTATTGCGAAAACTTAACGTAACTACCACCGTAAGTATACCTAAATTGCCTCCAAGGACAAAAACTAATAAGTTGTCGACCTATAAGCAAGTCTAACTTCGAAAGGCTTAATCAAAACTTCTGAAATAAAACTGGACTGGTGCTTATAAACGGAAAAATTATGCTGATCAAAGATGTCGAAATTGTGTGGGGCAACTGGGAAAAAAAATTTTACATTTTTGGACGACATTTGTTTCCAAAAACAATGGCTGGTCAAAAGTGTTTCAACTCTCTGGCTTTCAAGCAAGCTAAGCATGGAGATACGATTAAGACATAAACTATCCAAAGATTAATCAAGTCGTTGTTTGAGACAACAGTACAAATATCAGAAAAATATATTAAACATACTAAAGCGCCAAGCAAAATGATTATATTTAGAAACTGTCGCTAAATCCAAGTCCTACTCAAATTAGTTCAATAACAGCATCCAATCTATGACAAGCCTAGAAAAAAATGGCTATGGATTGCGTTTCCTTAAAAATGTGACAGCTACATTATAGACAAACATCACATAGCCGAAACTATGGATACTTTTGTCAGCAGGGAAGTCTAGGAACCGTCAGAACTGTTTGCAGTCAATTTAAAGGAGCACAAAAACCTTACTACAATTAAAGAACAAAAAACTTTCTTTTGAGTTTTAACTTACAAGATACAAGGAAGTTTATAATACTCTAAAAAACAGCAGCCCTCATAAGGCAACAGGTCATTATTAGGTCCAGCACTATTAAAGACTATTAACTATTAACTAAATTAACTTTCAGCATCGTTGACGAAGCCACTAACAGATCTGTTTAATCATATTTTTATTATTAAATATTTATTCTTATCCCAAATTTATATATACCCATTATCCTTATCCCAAATACCCAATAGTTTTAAACAAAGAATGTTACCCCAGTTTTTAAAGCTGGCAAGAGACTCAAAAGACAACCTACAGAACATTTAGGTTATTAGTATGTCGGAATACTTCTTTGGATTTATCTAAAACTTATGACACAATTACTAATCAGTTATTGCTACCAATACTGTCTGCTTTTGGCATAGCACCTACTGCAATAAACTTGCTGTGTAGCTACTTAGTAGAGCGCTCTCAAAGAGTAAAAGTTGATGACAACTGACAAATAACAAATTATTTGTGGTCTCCATCACAAAAGGAATAGCACAAGGCTCACTGTTATTGTCACAATTAGTTAATGTATACGCAAATGATCAGTCCTGGTGCAACGTTGCTGTACCAATGATACGATTTGGTAATGGCATAACCTTATTTACGAGTCCAAAAACAGCGCAACAGGCTGCTGATACACCAACTGAAAATATGATTTTAGTAGTTACTTAACACGAAGAAAACTTTCCTATACTTAATTCAATTAATGGCCAACTTATTATAGTGAGCAACCTTACTGAGAGTCAGGCAGCTACTGCTATTATCGCAACTAAACTTGATTAAGGAAAGACATATAACTAAAATACTAGCGGTGGACTGCACCAAATCGGATTAACTGACGATTAGCTTAAACCGATTTAGCTCAGGCTTAAGTTCCTTAAATCGGTTTAAGTTCGCTGCACCAGTGAAAATTCGCGCAGTTGGCGCTTAAGTTTAGTTGAAAACTAGAGTTTAGCTGCGAGTTAGTTGAGATTTAACTAAATCGATTTAACTGGAGATTAGCTCCAGCTCAGACTTAAGTTAATCTGATTTTGTGCAGTCTACCGTAGGTTTATTTTTAGATTCTAAGCTGACATTTGAACACCAAATCAACTGATTCACAAACCACCATGATTCAAAAAGCTAGTTGGAACCTATCTCAAGCGCATCTGCGATACTTACGACGCTTGTTACTTCTGCCCTGGATATCTTGCTCGCATAAGTTGCATATAAGCTTGTATATGCACTGTTGATGCCACCTTGAATACTCTTAAGGTGGCGCTTAGGGAAACCAACTTTGGCGTTTAATTTTTTTCAGCTGCATTTTTGATCATAATGTCTTGTAGAAAAGTTGTTCAGAATGAAAAGGGCTTTCATTTGATGTGCATATTGTGATTAAAAATTTTTTTCGAATTTTTTTGACAATTTTGTAACCGTAGCTTAAAATTTTTTGTTTCAATATAAAATGATCACTCATATCACTGAAATGTGCGGTTTCTTAGCTTTAAATTGATGTATTAAACATAAGAATACGTTGAAGCTTTGCTGAGTAATGTAGCCGTGAAAATGCGAATCAAAAATGAAAAACCTAAAAAGCTGATAAATCTTCGAAAAAGTCAAATTTTTGATTTAATTTCTCAAAAAATTGAGTATGGCTTTTGGTAACTTTTTCAACGGAAACATGCAGTCCTAGAAAAGGTCTAATTTTTGAAAAAGTGAAACGTGTGGGCAAACCTTACATTTTTGTGTAGCGAAATCGACTACTTTTTTTGAACCTGGGTCCCAGCTGCCGATTGCGATCGAGTTGAAAATTTGCACAATGAAAGAAAGAATATAAATGCAGACGTGAAAGTTTTTCGATTTTCAAATTTTGGCCCGTAGCACTTTGTGTAGTCGCTCAAACACGACTGATTTTTGAAAAATCGATTTTTTGCAAAATCAAAAATAAAAATGAAAAATCGAAGATCAATCACGTCTAGAGTTTTGAAAGATCTTTCTATTGATACCAAGATCGTCAAAATCGGTTGAAGTTTCGCTGAGCTAGGTCAAAAATAAAATTAGTGTGAATAGGAAATTCGACATGGTCATAAAATTTGACACATTCACATTAAAGTGCTGAAAGGTATTGTAAATAGGTTTTTTTGAGGTCTCTTTGATGTAAAATCAAATTGGTATTAGTACTGACAGCATGAGCTTAGCGCCAAACATGACTTTTTGAGGTGAGCGCCACCTTAAACCACTTAACTGGTTACCAATAAGACCCGAGACCAGAGAGATTTGAACAAACTACTCTCCAGCAACTGTCAAAATTCTTTGAAGGATATTCACATTCAGTGAATGTGAATTGTTCACACTTTTTCCTATAGTTATAGTAGATTCTTGCACAAGAGAACAAAGTCATAAAATTTTATTAATTGTTTACGTCTGGAATAAACTTTTTCAAATAAAATGGCGTCTTTTTATAAATCTTTGTCACCGTATGGACAAATACCTTTAAAACGTTAATGATCTTAAAGGTACAACATTGTAAACGAACGGCCTATTATACAAATTTTCACTGTTATGCGCTTATGCTTTTTTGTCATTACTTTTTTGCATTTTTTGTGTTTTTGTTTGATTCAATAAAATGATAGTCCAACGTGTACAGTCTAAAAAAAATAAACAATGATTTTGAGCAAATATCAGTTACTACAGTTGAGTAACATTAAAAACGTTACTTTCATCGTTTACTACATAAGTATCTATTACATAAAACTACACCCTATTTGCAGAGCCCGTGGCATAGATTTCAGCTGTTACAAACTCTTTATTTGGCTTAAAAGAAGCTACAACTTTAAGCTCGGCAAACGGTTGGAACTGGACAACTAAAAAAAACTACAGCGAAAGAAAACAAAAAACACGAACGAAACAGCTAACGAAATGTCAACAGAAAAAACATAGCTGTAGTGACAGACTGTAACGTTATTTCACAGTCTATTAGTTTATTAGACACTCTGTCAGTCTATTAAACACTTTCTATAGTTCTCATAACACGGCTAGTTTCATACTAATTGACAGAATTGTTGTGTAGTGCTGACTTGTTATGTTTTTGCAAATTCATGGCATAAACTTATGTATGTTATAACTTATTGTCATTATGTTATATACAAATATATTTTTAATTGGCCGAAAACAATTTATAAGGTATAGGAAGACGAATACACATTTTTCTTACAGTCAAGAAATTATAGAAAATGTTTGTGGCTTTTATGACACATTGACAATAGAACGATGTGTCATAAATTGTAGATTCACTTTTGTGACAAACTGTGTGATGTATTTATTCACATGACACAATTTGGTTGTTTTTAAAATTGTCAAACCTACATTTAAAAGTTGTCATTAATGATGCAAACTTTTCGTAGTTTTTTTTTCATTGGTTTCAAAAACGTTCATGAAAAGATGAAAGTAATTTTAAGTTTAATGAAAGTAACTGTAACAAAATGTAGACTATTGGGTTTGTAGCACGTTTGACATTTAAAAGAACAACAATGAAGTTTGTTGTTGTATGCACAAAAAAGTGATAATTGTTTGTGTACAAATTTATGTAAAAAACACTCGTATCAAAACACGAAAAAAAACCCTGTAAATCAGAAAAATAAATGGTAATAACATGCTAAAAATTAAATTATGTTTTTTTTTCTTTTCAGGGGATAAATGTCTTTACCGGATAAACTATTTACCCGGATTTGACTTAGCTTAAGCCTAGGTTTGCTAATGAAATATCGGACTAAGTGGACTCTAATGAATAATTGACACAAGAGCTCTGGCTAATTTTTTGCATACAATCTGCAAGTGACCCCAACTTCATTCATGCCTAAAGTTGGCTTATTTGGCCGGGCAGTTTTCTTGGAATCGCTTAAGGACAAACCGATAGGGACAAGGACGAGAACGAGTATGAACCGAGCTTTGCAAGGACAATTTTCGGTCAGCTACTCAGCTGGTGCGAATACTTGACTAAATTGGTTCGTCTAACATGTTTCATACAAACTTGACTTGATCCAAACTTTTTTCATCCAAAATTGTGGCTCACTTGATGCGGTAGTTTATTTGGATTTGCTCATGGACAAGCTGACAGGAACAAGCATAACGAAAAGTATGAATCGGGCTTGGGTCTGACTAAAAAAACGCTCGCTGAACTTAAATCTGTTTAATCCAGAGGTTTTGTAATGGTTTTTTTTAAGCATGGCTTCACAACCGCTTAGTGCGATTAAAATAAACTAATTAATCTGCAGAAGAAAAGTACCGGTTTAGCTATTTTAGATAAAACGTTTGTTTTACCAAACCTAATCCTACCAAAAATGTTGAAGTCAAGAGTCTAATTTAATTGATGTTAACAAACGTAGTATATATTTTCATGAGTAAAAAAAATCAGGGGGACTAAAAAATGAACCAAACAAAACAACCAATATACAAATAAAATGCATAAACTGA
>JASANF010001181.1:0-13057 GCA_030248245.1 Trissonchulus sp. WLG1_4 | reverse complement strand
TACAATGTACATTCTTACGTTGTTGACTAATATCGTTCATTGCTTCTTGAATGGTGACATAGTTTTTCCAGAATCTTTAACAACTGCTCCCTCATCATCAAAAATTTTATAGGTATAATACAAATCAGAAGGAGAGGTATCACAAATCGGGTTCAATAGTTCCGTTTGCTTGGTCATTTGCAGAGCTTTGCTGAACTCATCAAAAGCTTCTTCACCTTTCCTATTAATATACTTCACTAAGTCCTGATTGGAATCATGCGGGGTCTTCCACCGAAAATTTTGCGCAGTTGACTGGCTGACGACCTTCCACTCAAGCAAAAGAGGCAACACCAGCTCTAGTTTGAGCTCTTCAGCAAATTCAACAATATTAGAAATAAGACTGGAGCTCGCCATGACTTTCTATTAAGAAACTTTCTTATAAGTAAGTATTACTTATTATATCTGGTTTTTTTTCGCCAGGAAGCTTTAGCAAACTGGCTAAAAGCTCCAAAAATTTTTTAGCCAATACCAAAATTTTTAGCTACGTTTTTAAAGCGTTTATTTAGCTTCAAATCGCTTCAAATTGAATTTTTTCACAAGTGACTAAGCAGTGGCATACTCAGAAAAAAATTTCGGTGGGGAAAGAGTTGGAAATATCGGATTAAAACGCACTTTGCTATTTTAACTCAAAAATTTGCATTGCAAATGCAAAACCATCAAGCCACAGATTAAGAACAAAAGTAACTATCGGTACGTTATCTATACTTACGTTTAACACTAGTTTGATAGATCGTTCCAGAACTATCATGAGACTTGTCATGTTGTCCAGCATCATTGTCCGCTGACTCGAACGACTCAGAATCCGAAGGCATATCAAAAACTGTAACATAGAAAATATTATATAGCATAAAAAATACGTGCATACATATTCAAATTTTTGCAGTTAATACTTATACTAAAGTTAGTAGGTGCATTGCGGTTTCCCTGGACCGTACACTGGTAGATAGGCAACTCCTGAGCAGGTCTATTACCAGGACACGCTTTTTATAAATTTGAATAAAAATTAAAAAATTAATTTTTATTATAAAAGTTGGTTTCGTCGCACACCGCCTTACTATAAGTGAGAAACATGAATAACATAGAAAACCACATAAAACGTATTATATTCTTTTTAGAATTGAGTTCCATAACTTTTGAAAATTAATATCATTCAAAATAAGTTTTAATTTTTGATTTTTAAAAGAAAAAAGTAAAAAAACTGCGATTTAATGTACATTTACTATAATTTTTATTACTTAAAATTTTTATTAGGTTTGAGCTTTTGGATATACAGTTATCTGGAAGTACAAATATCTACCAAGTACCGAATTCCATCGAAGTATAATTTTCAAGAAGCAGTAGATTCGTTTGCAAAAGGTTTTAACGAATATTGCGAGAAACTATGCAAAAAATATAACTTAGCGAACTACGAAATTTCTGAATGGAAAAACGAAATTCTGAAAAGATTGAATTCGGTAGTTGTATCAAAAGAAACCCCTATCTCACATGGACTGAACTTGATACGAATTAAAGGAAAAATTAAGAAACTACAAGAAAAATTCGTCTTTACAGTGGCCGATAAAGCCGCCCAAAATTTCGCGATTATTTGCAAAAAGTTCTACATCTCAAAAATTCTTGAAGAAACTGGCATCTCAGTCAGCAATATCAACACCTATGTTACCATTGATAATTTGAGCAACGATCAAATTATAAATCAATTGTCCAAAGAATCAGAAGAATTTGGTTTCCCTGTGGACACTGAAAACAAAAACTTACCTTTCATTCAAATTATACCCAAATTTCATAAGAACCCGATTGGTTTCAGAACTATAATTTCTAGCACGAAATCCTGCACCAAACCTATTTCCATTGCGATTTCACACGGATACAAACTAATAATGAAACGTATCGAAAATTATTGTAAATTTTGCCTGAAGAATTATTGGAATATTAACCCCTTCTGGATCATCAGCAATAATCAAAAACTTATCAATGACATGCAGAAAATTAATCGATATCACTCTGCCACTAGCGTTAATACCTTCGACTTCGGCAAACTTTATACAAATTTGGTACATTCGGAAATCGAAGAAAGCATCAAATACATATTGCCTATGGCATTCAACCAAAATCGTAGACTGTCCCTGCACAGGAACAGTGCAAACTGGTACAAAAACTCCACATCGGGTATAGATGTGGACACTAACAAAATGTTTGACCTAACAAAATGGACAATTGATAACAGTTACTTCACTTGTGGTAATGTATTACTTAAACAAATAATCGGTATACCCATGGGCACCAATGTGGGACCTTTCATCGCTAACTTAGTGCTTTTTGCGTATGAAATCAAATACGTGAAAAATCTAATAAAGAACAAAGATTACGCCAAACGATCAAAATTGCAGTGGGTTTACCGATATATTGATGACATTACGCTATTCAACGATGACGATTGTTTTGAAACCTGCTACGAAGACGTTTATCTTAATACTCTCACACTCAACAAAGTTAATACTAATAATAAAACAGCTGACGTACTAGATATGACAATCGTCATCGAGAATAACAAATTTGTGTCAAAAGTTTTCGATAAACGCGACAAATTTAATTTCACGACTATATCCTTACCGCATCTGGATGGCAACATCTCAGCTTCTTGTGCATATAATACTTTTACCAATGAAATTATACGATATTTTAATCTAACTAGTCATCTTTCGGATTTCGTGGAACGAACAAAAGCGATTATACCTGAATTGTTGAACAAAGGATACAGTAAACGTAAATTAAAAGAGCGTTTTATCCGCATTAGCAATAAAAAGAATTTCCACGGAAAATTCAGTTTAGCTAATGCGAAGCTATTGGAACTTCTATGTTTTACTAACAAATAAACTACACTTGAGATTAGACAGGAGGCGACGAAACCAACTTTTATTTTTAAAAATCACTTTTTTATTAATTTGTTTGATACTCCCAAAGCAAATTACTGTCTAGCAGCTCCACTGATGAGTCGCCTGCAACAGTAATGGTCTGGAAGATCCTGCAATGCACTACTAACTTCTAGTATTAGTATATGTGGCACATATTAACACTAACCCCATCGGATTAGTAAATTAATTTGTGCGTTTTTCGGGCACAATGAAGCTGAACATGAGTTTGGTTCTGTTTTATTCATCGGCCTGATGAATACTTCTGCTGAGTCTAATGAAAATTTCCAAAGTCCCAAATCAGCAACACGGGTATGTTTGTAAGAAATGAATCCTAATCGATATTTGCATTATAACGGTTACATGCAGGATATATCCACCTTCTCTTTTAATTTATATACCTGCTCAACTCATTTCTAAAAATATTATAAGCAACTTGACTGGAAAAGTTTCCGTTCAAATCTGGAAGCTTAACCACTTTAAAAGCAAAATTTTTCAGTCTTATCATAGACTGAACAATGCATTAAATTAGAGAATATATTTATAGAGATAATCGAGGTCATTAGCATTCAATGAGTTTAAATTTTCTCTAATTAAAGTCAGTGCATCACAAACACTCTTGTTCATATGCATGCACACAATCACACTAATTATAATATACACAAACGCACACATATTTCTAATAAAACTACACGTTAATTTCGCACAGCTTATTCTAACGAAGCCTGCTGCGCTCTGGCGCTGCAGGAAAAATGATTTCATATTGTATAGTAATGACAGCAAGCTGAGCTGTCATATAATTTAAAAATTCTTAGTGTGTGTGCATGCATGCATGAGCGTGCGCGCGCATGCATGTTTTAAAGTTGTCTGCTCTAGGTAGACAGGTTATTTTTTAAATTTTTAATAATTTTTATGGTTCATAATAACATAATATGCCAGCTAGCTACATTACACTAGAATTCAACCGCATATTGCGACAAGTTCTATAAGTTAACATTTTTGAAAATTATTCTAAGAATTCTCACCTCATTATAAAAAAGGACTTTCGTCCCCAGGTGAACAAAGAAGCGGAATCGTCTGCGGCACCATGAGCATTTGCTAGTCCTCGTAAGCGATGTGGCGCAGCAGGAAAAAGGATTTCATATTGTATAGTAATGACAGCAAGCTGAGCTGTCATATAATTTAATGTGTGTGCAGGCATGCATGAGTGTGCGCGCGTATGCATGTTTTAAAGTTGTCTGCTCTAGGTAGACTGGTTATTTTTTAAATTTTTAATATTTTTTATATTTCATAATAACATAATATGCCAGCTAGCTACATTACACTAAAATTCAACCGCATATTGCAACAAGTTCTATAAGTTAACATATTTAAAAATTATTCTAAAAATTCTCACCTCATTATAAAGAAGCGGAATTGTCTGCGGCACCATGAGCATTTGCTGGTCCTCGTAAGGACCAGCTGCCGAAAGCAAAACATGCAGTGGCGGGGCTGCGATCTGCAGTGGCGGGTGCAGGACGTCAGGAGAGCATCTGCTTGCCGGTAGCAGATGACGTACACGTATAGTTCGCGGCAGGATTCTCCGCCCACATTCCCTCCGTCCGTGTCTGCCTCTTCCATCATGGGCGCCGGCTGTCCACCGTCTGGCTCTGCAAGGATACAATTAAATTATATAGAGTTGTGAGTGAGATTAAACTGCTCACACATTTTAAAAAAATTATATTTATATCTAGTTTGTAAAGTTAAAAATAACAAAGGGTTTATTCTTACCTGCATATTGTGCTGGTAACGGCAGTGGAGTAGCGAGGTCGATCAATTGAGGTGGCGGTGAAGAAGTAGTTAAATCAGTTCAGGGGAGGGTAGTGGCTGGGCAACAGCATCCATTCTGGGCAAGGTGAGAGACAGGGAGGATAGTAATAGTAGCAGTAGAGGTAGTAGTAACAGAAAAGAGAGCTGTTGTCTTTGTGAAATTTTGGGGATTTATATAATGCGAAAACACGGAGTTTGCACTAGGATTGCTTGCGTAAACTCCGGGTATTACGCAAATTTGGGGGAGGATTTCTATTGAAAGATATCCTCCTCCAAAAATTTCTTACGCAAAAATTTAAAATTCGGGGGTTTATTTACAAATTCGGTAACTATTTTGTTTCTCATTACGTACCTACCTACTCATTCTTGTGTCAATCAAAACATGTGTAACATGTTTTGACTTTACTACGCACGCGTGTAGTTTATTAAGTCATTCAATTAGGAAGTTTTCTCACAGTTACGACACGTTTCGACACGGTCGTTTTCATTTAAAAAGGCAATATTTTTATTCTATTCTATTATACTATTAGGGAAAAATGTCCTTGTCGGGCGGCTCCTTGGGTAGAATAGGTTACTGTGTGTCTAAAGCGAAAAAATACTTGGGCTGAGCTTGTAAAAGCATTGGTAGACTTTATTAAGCACTTAAGCACTGGTACAAGACTTAATTAACGCGGATATGCAATTCGTGTGAGCTCGTTAAAGTAGGTGGACAAGGTATACCTGTTGAGAATAGGAATATGATCTTCGTAGGGCAGACACTGTTTTCCGCACCCTATTCGTGCGACCTCCAGCTAAATTATATCATTTGCTCATGTAACATAGAGGTATTTTAACACTAACTCAACATTGGCAGATGGCAAAACGTTAGAGCGGGCACTCATAATAATTTTAGCTGAAATGTCGACTGTTGGCTAAACGGCTGAAATGATTCAGGGGTGTGCAAACAATCGGTCAGGGATTGCTAAAGTCCTCGGCTGACAAGGACGCTGAAAACCCTACCTCGCACCAATGTATTTTGCACGCCATAAATGGGTCAATTTATGTCGCCGTTTCTTGTGAGCTCTTGCTTTTAGATTATGGACTCTCAGATTATTGATTTGTTCCTACTTTACCTTACACACATCTAACACAATATGCATAATTCAAATATGATCGAATGAAGTAAGATGCTTACAAACTACATATACATATTTTTTGATCAAACGATTAGTTAAGGATCTGGATATGGTCTGCCGTTATCTCACAGAACCTTTTTATCAAGCATATATACTTTACAACAATAATAATAAGAAGAAAATACCGTTGAAACAAACCCAGAACGGGCTGTAAGTTCGCGCGAATAGGGGGCGGAAAACAGTGTCTGCCCTACGAAGATCATATTCCTATTCTCAACAGGTATATATACCTAGTATGCCTGGGGCATGCCCTGGGGCTTATAGGCCGAAATTCAAAAAAGCCCATGTTAGTTTCTATTTCACTACTGTACCACCTCACATGCAAAAGATCATGACTGGCCGTTTTGCGCAACTTCTTAAAAAGTGTGCTAAACTTTTTCGTACTTCGTCATTTTTTGGACCCCAAAAAAGGGGTTTCCCCCCTCCCAGCACAGCCTCTCACGGAAACACCCGAGCAAAACCATCTTTTCCGTGTCTATTGCAGGCTATACGAAAATATGTGAAAAACCAAAAAAGGTGTCGATCGGATAAACTACCGGCGAGAAAAGTTCTGGGAAAAAAAGAGCGAAAGTCCGTGAATTTTGGTGGGTCCCCGGGGGTATCTCAGAAAATACTTGACCGATCCGGCTGAAATTTTGCCTGCACTTAGGTATTGCCAAGGGGTGTACACACACACAATTTCGTGTAAAAATCTCTTCTATATTTTGAGCTACAAAAAGTTCAAATTCTCAAAATCGGCAATAGTGCTAAATTTTCCTATTCTTGGGTTGGGCGCTATCGCGCCAACCCTGATTATGCATTAATTTAATCATTAATTCATTCATTCCTTCATTAATTAACTAATTAATTAAGTAATTCATTCATTCATTCATTCATTCATTCATTTGTATATACTTACTAAGGTAGTGGTGGTTATTTCTATGAATGACCCCCGCTGGCTGCGGCTGCGGGCGGTGCCAGAACCCCCATTTTATATCTACTGACAAATGGTTTAGCGCGAAAAAATAAGTTTAGCTTGATCGGACAAAACGGACTTAAAAATTATCTCGCATGCAAGTCCGTTTAATCGCATGCGAGTTTTTGGTATGGCATTTTTAAGCATTCTTTTTAAACCGTTTAGTCCGATTATAAGTAACCCTTTAATCCGGTAAAGGAATAGGACCTTGGAGATCTTGGTTGGAATAATTACCTTTGCCCTATGTTCAACAGAAGTTGTTAACTTTACTGAAAATTTTCAAAATACATACTGTAAAACTGTTCGGTTATGTAAAAAAGGTTTAAATCAACAAATTAGTTTTTGCTTTGAAAAATAATGTACTATCAAGTGGCGCAAGAATTTTCTAGCAGGGGTCAGGTACAACAACTGTTTTGCAGCCACAGAAAACATTGAAAGGGCCCTCCTATGTTTTTGGTGTGGTGGGACAGTGAATTTGTGAAGAGTTTCCCCTCATCGTAGGGTTTGGTGTCCACACCAAGTACGAGAAATGGCTACGGGATTTCCCCCCCCCCAAGTGGCGCAAGAATTTTCTAGCGGGGGTCAGGTACAACCACTGTTTTGCAGCCACAGGAAACATTGAAAGGGCCCTCCTATGTTTTTGGTGTGGTGGGACAGTGAATTTGGGAAGGGTTTCCCCTCATCGTAGGGTTTGGTGTCCACACCATAGTACGAGAAATGGCTACGGGATTTCCCCCCAAAGGTTTGGTCCACTTCAGACCGTTTTCACGTAGAGGACCCATGACTAAAAGCAAAGTTTAACTAAAAAAGCAGTAACACGACAATAACTTACCAAAACAACAAAGAGGTCAACCATAATAACTTACCAAATAAACGACGCACCAAGGTGCATCCACCTCTGGCAGATGTCCGGGTAGGTGGTTTTTTGTCTCCATCTCCCGTCACGCCATACCCGCACCACCCGCACCCACTTTGTTTCCTCCACCGTGACACCGTACACCCCACCACTTCCGCAAACTCCTTGAAGAAGTACTGTTTCTTCCACCTCCTTCCACTCCTGTCTAATTCCCACTCCTCACTCCGACTATCCGTATTAGCCGCCGTAGCTTCCACCCATGCGGCCACATCACTCTCCGTCCCCAAGAACCTCGATTTCCCCGTGGGTATTGCTTGATAAAGATGAATGGTTTTATCGTGTGAAAAATCAAATGAAAAAATTGCACTGAGCGTTTTTCTGAAAGTTCAAAGCATTTCGCTAAAAAAAATTAGGGTTTTGACACTTGATTCAAGCTACAATAATATCCTTTCCTACACAGGTGACACAGTATGAAATAAAGTGTGGTGTTTCATTCAGGGGGATATCGACAACTAGCTTGGCCATCACACCTGCTTTTTTTGACTCGATCCTGTACTTGAACTTTTGCCCCGCTTCATCAAAGTCGGTGACAATGGAACCCAAAACGTCGTTACCAACCCGCTCCATTTTCCGTGGACCGTCGTCCACATCCCACCCCTTGGACAAATAGTCTCTAACGTTCGAACTATGGAGGTGTGATGGCCGGTAATAACCAGTCTGTACACCTCCCGGGGGCCTGGAAGCACCTTAGCAGAAACATTTGGTAACTCCACTGTGGGGCACGTACATGAAGATGGGGTCTTCATTGTATCGTGAAAGTGGCGCAAGAATTTTCTAGCGGCTCTCAGGTACAGCCACTGTTTTGTAGCCCCAGGAAACATTGAAAGGTACCTCCCATGTTTTTTGGTGTGGTGTGACAGTAAATTTGTACTGGGTTTCCCCTCATCTTAGGTTGGGTGCGGTGTCTGCACCATAGTATGAGAAACCGCCACTGGATTTCCCTCCCAAGTTTTGGGCCACTTTAGACCATTTTCACGCACAGGACCCATGACTAAAAGGGAAATGTATCTAAAAAAACAGCAGCACGGTAACAACTCACCAAAACAACGAGAGAAAGAGATTAAGGGACAGATATAGGTGTAAGAACAAAAGTACAGAAGGTAGAGTAAATCCAAGTTTTTGTCATTGTTGGTCTTATTATACAGCATTGTGGCGCCAAAACTAACCCAATTACAAATGTGGAAGACTAAAAATTTCACTTTACACAAAACTTTACAGTGCATAAAGAAGGTTTGTAGTTTTTCTGTGTCAGACTCTACAACATAAAAATATAATGTGTCAATAACAACTCAGCAGCAACATTTACGTAGGTACAGCACGCCACCTACACGGTTGTAAAAACTACTTAAAAGTGTCGTGCTGATACGATTAAACTAGTAAAGGAGTTGTAAATCTAGGCTTTAACAATCAAAAAAGTTTCACTATTTACACTGTTTTTTTCTGGTGTATCCAAACTGTTGCCCTCTTGACGAATGCCTTTTTATCTGTAACATACAGATACAGTTATTTTTAGGGCTTTCCTCAATGGGTACAAAAATCAGCCAAGCCTGTGACTACATGCGACCTCTGCTCGAATACGCGGTCGACAGCATTCCACAGGAAAAGCACGCTCAGACGCCATTATTTATTCTGGCCACGGCTGGGCTGAGACTGATCCCTGCTGAGTATGTTGAGTTGCGACTTTGGGTTTTTCTTGATTGCATGCATGAAACGTGTAATAGGTTGCAACGATGAGAATGACTTGCAACGTAGAAATATAATTGGATTGTCTCAAGTTTTATGTAGCTGTCAGCTTTGTTCCGTATTCTGGATTTGGAGGGAAATTAAAGTACAAATTTTCTTAGTTATATACAAATACCACTTTCCACCCAGACCCAAGTAACTGTTCTGTTTTGATATGTTTTTACGGTCAATTCGTACTTACAGCCGTATATTAGTTTGTTCAGCCTGCCATTTACGTAAAATTGTGCAGCAGTCTGATCTCATACACTATTAGGTGACCTATTGTTGTTATCCCAGTTATCTTATCAATCTACCCTTATTCTATTTTAATTGCACGTTCAGAAAGAAAGAAATTGAATTTGAAGAAATTATTGGTCATTACCTTCACGTCATTGTCATTCGAAAGTTCTGCCTTGCGTAGCCTTTGTCTGAATTAATCTTTCTGTTTTAGCCAAAGGGAGGGTTTACTGTCTGAGCTTCGTAATCGACTGCCCACCATGTACAAATTCATTATCCTTCCGCAACACATCGAAGTGATCTCTGGCAAATGGGAAGGTGTCTATTCTTGGATTGCAGTCAACTATGCACTCGGACGTTTTAAACTTCCTACTGGACGGGAACTGAGGCACAGTTAGTTTTCTGCTGATAATATTATAATTTTTAAAGTGACAAAAAAGTATTTAACTATCTAAATCAACTAAGAAATAATTTGCTACCCAGTGTTATTCGAACGAAGTGTTTCAAAATTTATCATCCTGTATTTTGCGTAAGACTTGTGCTTAGGTTAATATGAATTTAATACATAAAAACCATTGGCCATCCTATTTATCTATGAGACTATTGTTGGTATCTTAATTGTGTTATTGTGTTTATTCAGTTAATTTGTTCTTACTTTGTTGATTTAATTTAGCAACAAAAGTTTACCACAGACTTTGTCGTGGTATTTGCTGGCATGGTTCGTAGCATTCCGTTTCACTGAAAATCAGTTAGTGCTATTTTCGGCCGCTTGACGAATAAAACTTATTTAAGTTTTCTAATTGTAGCGTTTTTAGAAAAACAACAACGACCCAGTACGGTTGGTATGACAGATATGGGTGGTGGGTCGCTACAGATTACCTACGAAATCAATGAATCAACTATTGTACCAAAACTCGCTGTAAGTTTTCAAGTTAATCTTAGTGTTTTTTTCCTGTCGGCATCGCAATGCCGACAGGTCTTTACGCTGCTTCTTGCAGCGTACTTTGCGTACGTTTTGACATGTTTTGTAATTTATTGACCAATATACTATATTGAGAACATCTCTTATTGCAAATTTATCAACTTACAACTTGCATTTACTAGGCCTAAATTTCTAGTAAGCACTAAGCAGACGTTTGCAGCTGGATACATGTTTGATTTTATAAGCGTGTGGAATTAAAAGTGTAACAATTTAATGTCCGACGTTTATTTTTCTTTAATGTTTAACTTTGTGCTAGGGTTAATTTTGAGTGGGATAAGTTATGTAAGATTGGTTTGCTCAGTTATATCGGTTTTGAACATCTAAATTTTGTCAGTTTTTGGTGATTGGGAGGCAGGGTTTTTTTTTCAAAATCGGCACTGTGTAAATGTTGTGTAAAGTAAGAATTTGCTGTGTAAATTAAGGGTTTGTTGTGTAAATTTTTAAAAGTGAGTATTTTAGCATTTTTTAGGTAAAAATTGACCGTTTTTTCACGTGAAAAGTAATATTTCGACTTTGAGACTCGAACTACATACGAAAATAAAAAATGAGATAATTGGAAATTTTTGCGTTTTTGTCAGTTCAAGTATCCGACACGCCAGGGCAAGCCCAACTAAAATTTCGAAAAATCTGAAACAAGCCCTAACACCCAGGCCGAGACCCCGTGTACATGCATGGTTTACACAGATGGAGAGTTGTTCTATCAGCCAGATCCTACTCATTTTTTTTTCAAATCCGGGTGTAAAACTTTTACAGTAGTTAGACGTAGGACAAGAAATCACACAGACAGGCTCAGCGTGGCTGATTTTTCACTGTCAACTTTCAAGTGCATAAAAACGAATGCTAAAATAAAAAAATCATAAGCCGTTTAAGAGCAGAAACTGAAAATTTTTTGTTTTGGGGTCAAAAATTAGACTTAATTTTGTTAGGACAAAGAGGTCACAGGCACAAATCGCCACTTCGTGAATTTTTGTAATTTTTACAACCGTTAGGCCGTTTCATCAACTTTTTGGGCAAAATGGGGCTGTGTAAATCAGTGTGTATTTTTATTTTTTGCTGTGTAAATTAGGCGGCCGATGTGTAAATACACCCTATTTTACACAAAAAAACCCTGTTGGGAGGACTATCTTATAGTTGAAATAAATTTGTGGTCTTTAGGGTTTTACCATTATTGCAATTCTAAAACTTTTTGAGCGAACTTTTTAATTTCCTTCACTACGTAAGTAAAGGAAGGCAGTTATTTGTCAATTAAAACTTTTAGGTGCTACTACGTTTCTTGAAACTTATATGCAAGGTACATACATAAAGTAGCCCCTATTCGCTTCTTTTTGTGTAGACATTAAAAACGTAGATAATTATGTCTGGTTGATACTTGTCTGTGTCCGTGTCCGTAAGAAAATGTCCGTAAGCCCGCACAAGAAAACCACTACAGATACAACGATGCTTTTTTACACATTTATAGTCATTTGCTGGTCTAGTTTACACACCAAAAAGTGGCTGTTAATTGCTACTGAATGTTTGCAACAGCTGAACAGAAAATTTTTTCTTACGGACAAACGGACATGTTTGCGGACAAGTATATATATCTGAACTAAAATCTGACCAAAAAATGCTGGACCCTGAAAGGGTATTTTAATTTTGACTGAACCGTAATAGATAACCCCATGAACCCATATATCAATCGAAAGCTCTTGGCGAGATGAATGCGTTCCCGTAGTTAGTGCCGTAGTTAGTATCCGGTCACCGGAAAAAATACCGGATTTTGAATATACATTTTAGCATATACAACATTTACCTGCTTAATTCTTTCGAATGATACACTACATGACTATATTGCGTAAAGCAGGACTATGGAACAAGTATATATCCGGTTGGGATAAAACCTGAAATCGTTTATAACTGACCGAATAAGAGACATACAAGCATAACATTTTCAGTAAAACATGTTTGTTAGGTGTTCTCGAACTGTTATTGGATTTAGCATGGTATCTGCAACAAAAAGCTCAAAACAGGTTTTTAGCTTAAGTGTCCGGTGACCGTACTAAGACACCGGAAATGCCCTTAGCTCGTCAATAGCTTCCAATTGATACCAAACATGTGTCAGTAGCTATTACGGTTTGCTCAAACTCGATTTTGTCCGGTGACCGGATATAGACCGAAGCTAGCTCCGGGAACGCTTTCATCTCGCCAAGAGCCTTCGATTGGTATATGATTCATGGAATTATCTCTTAGGTTCAATCAAAATAAAACTACCTCTTCAGGGTCCAGCATTGACAGACTTTAGACTTTGGCTAGCACAACTAAAGTTAGCTATTG
>JASANF010001180.1:0-44233 GCA_030248245.1 Trissonchulus sp. WLG1_4 | reverse complement strand
GTTGTCTGTTACGCTCCACTGCCAAAAACACGCAGGGCACAAAACAATACAGACTATGTTGCTTTTGGCATCGAATATGTAGCAGGTATTTGGAAAAAGTTGTGGTAATGCGGACTCAGTGATCATGAACTGCTCATAAAACAGCTCTGGAAAAGTTATAATATCGATGGAGGCAATTATAACAATTTCGTGAAACTTTTTTTTTCGCAATAAGTTTCCGACAAATCGCGAAAAGGCCGACTTGCACCATTCTGGCATATCAACGAAAATCCAGTAGCTTCTTTGTCGGCAGTAAGCACAAGAAACGGTTTTCCTGACTAATGATTGCTTACACCACTGAACTAGGCACGAGATACAAAACGCATGTTTGCAAGTTCTTGGTGCGGCGCTGAAAATCATTTCATTCATGCAAATGGGGCACGACTGTGGGAGCTTCCGTTTGCGGTTGCCTGCCATACGATTCAAACTGTGTAGTTGAGTCAAAAAAATTTCAAGCAACGGCAACGCAAGTTGAAATTCAAACCAAACAGACACGATAGTTTTCATTCTCTGCAAAACAAAGTGATGGCGTTGAAGAAATTGAAGAAACAACGTTCCCATGCTTGATAAAACATTTAACGTCTGTATCTGTGCACTAAAATTTATGCTGTCAATTTGAATCACGAGTATAGATATATTCATAAATGATACACTATGTTTCGAAAACTCAATCGTATATGCCAAATGCTTTGTCGAACTGCGAGATACATGAAAAATACTTTCTTCTGCATTATCGTACAAATAAACTAAATTGAATGGCAACTGAACTACTTGGTTTCAGTAATTATTAATGCATACATGATGAAAAGAAAGTGACAATCAACCTTCAAAATGCTAGTCAAAGTATTTGGTAATTTAAAACGGAACCTTTATGTGAACAAACAAAACATTACTTACTTTAATTTTTCCCCTGATGATATAGATGAAATGAAGCTGGAATTGTTGATGTAAGTAACCATGGTTGGATGTACGGGTGGATAGCACAAAAGGTAAAAAATGGGTGTATAGCAAGATAAGATAATGTTGGTGTATAATATCGCCGGAGGACACAAGCTCTTCGATAGAAGAGAAGAGACGAGAAGAGAAGAGTGGAGACTCAGCTACTGATGGTTCAACCAAACTGGAGCTCCTTATATACTGTTTGTTATCATGATTTGTTGACCAAAAATCGCGTGATTTTCCCCAGAGCAAATATTTTTTGACAAATTTTTCAATTTCAAAGCTAGGAAACGTCAATCAAAAAGGTACAAAATCAACAAAGTTAGGTTCATAGTTCCAGAAAGTCGGACCATTTTGTTTAACTTTCGGTTCTAGCAAGATCTAGGAATTGTAAAAGTAAACAATTAGTTGCTGAACACAAATGATCTCGTGATGTTTTGCAATTTTCAGGTCGCAAGTACCATCCTGTTACCATCCCCAGATTGATAAGCGGTAGCTCAAATTAGTATACAAGACGGCCAATTTTCGCAGCGATGTCAGTTGTGACTTTAACTTGTTACTGTTACTTCGCTACGCTAAAAACCGATGGATGTTATTTTCAATCGACTACCAAATATACCTCGCTTGCCTTTGGAGAAATTGAAGCTGGTAGCCAAAGGTCTTAATGCTGAGGATCCAACCTTTACACATACGACTATGGAAACTAATCACGTGGCTACGTTACACTGGGGACTCATTCGTTTACAAGGTAAATGCTTTATTAGGCTTCTATTATTATAATGTATACAATGTTTGATTTATGTTAGATATAACTCCACTTTGTTTTTCAGGTATAGCACATACAAAACGAGCAGCAGAACACAATGCTGCAATTCGCGTGCTTGAAGTCGTTGATGCTATAATGCTGCTGGATGATGTACCTGCAAACGTTAGGCAGGTAGGTTTCCTCGGTAATAAATTGCTATGTTTCTCTTGAGTTTTTTGTTACGTTCCAGTAATGTACTAAACATATTAGTAATTCATGTTGAAGGCGCTGCAGTTAAAGAAAAGATCCTCAATCTCTGCTGCTGATACATTTTTTTCAATGCGAAGCCATGGGAATAATTTCTGATGTGGAGTTCCTGTCTGTAAACGGCTTGTATACACTGCGCTACCAAGTCAAAAATACTAACAAGGAACATACAGGTTAGCAAAATCTGTTTTATACCTAACATACAATACAATTTATTTCTATAAATAAGCTGTGTAGATCTATATTAGTTCATTCAGTTAATTTTTGTTGTGGTTGATCGAACTACGTATATATAAAGTTTTTAGACTTCTACATACTTACAATAAACCCAGGCTATAGAATTGAATGTTTCTTTATGGTATGAGCGTACAACTGTTCCGTTTTATATCATACGGTACAGTTCTTTTTATATTATAAGCGATGTTATTCTGTTTTAGTTCAAAGTCGGAGTAAAACTAAAGCAAAGAACTGTTCAAGCAATTGCCGCTTGCAAAATTGCGCCAGAACATTGAAAAGAAATAAATTGTTAAACATTATTTTATACAAAGTATTCACATGTATAGTTTTATATAAAATGCCATAACGAACTAACTATGTATAATATAATAAGGTTACATTATTGTAAATACTAAGACTGATGCAGCCTGCAGTTTAGCATAATGTTGCTTCACATTAGCATTAGCTATGCGTACGATCAAAAGCGTACTATGGTTTTAAAATTACCCAATCTTATTTTCGTGTAACACTATTGTATCTTTTTCAGCGACTTTTATGTACACAACTTTATTACGATGTGATGTTATACCGTTTCGTTATCTATAAAGTCCCATTTTGTTAACATTTATCAAGTTAGTTAGTTATCAAGGTATATTGCAGTTCGTTTGTTTGAGAATTGTATATATTCTGGCGAAACGTCTTTCACAGCAAAGGCAATGGCATTTTTTCTTTTTAATTACCACGGTTTTTTTATCTAAAATAAGAATCGTACATATTTTCATCTCATCGAAGTGGTCAAAACGATCAAAAGATCTTTTGCTTTAGTACGACAAACAAAATTAAAGTCAAGTTACAAAGGCATGCGAAATTTCTATAAATTAGACTCTTAAATATAGCTTCGATCAAGTTTTTTTTAAACACTGGCCAAATTTTTGACCAGTTTGCTAACTTTAAAACGAAAAAACACGGTGTCTGCTAAGATGTTTTTACAAACGCTAATTCTAGATTTTTTTAAACCGTCTAGAGTACATTTTCACGCATAATTTCTATATCTGATAACGTGTGTGTGGGAGCTTTTGAAAATATTAACGTTAGTGCCTAAAATATAGGCATATTTTTGCAAATTGAAATAATTGTAACGTTTTGAAATTGTTAATAATTGAAATTGCTAATAAATCTAAAGGTAATAAAATAGCATGCACCGTTACTATTCCGAATGAGTTCACAGCATTCACAATGACATGTGCGCTTCGCCATTAGTCGCCGCTTAGTTACTAAAATATATTTAGTATTTGCAACATAAAATACTAATGTATAAGGCAAATTATATTAATTAATTTACTAAATTTAATTATGTTAAATTAGTTAATCAAATCAATTTGTTTCAACAGTCAAGACGGCTAAGCATAACTGAAGTCTGACAAAAAATACATGCGCCACCTACTTATTCTAGTGGTATAGCTACTGCTACTACTTGCTGCATTCTTTACAGTCAAAAACTATTCTTTTCGTGACAATTTTGTTTTCTGAAGCGGTGCAACTATTTTTTGTCAGACTTCAAATTATTTATCACATTTTTCTAGTTATCGAAAAGTACAAATTAAATCAGATGAAAGAGACAACACATTGCGACCAATAGTACACTTTAGTGTATATTTTTAATTAAAATTTTAAAAATAAAAATACCTGTCTGAGAATACGACCTGTTTACTCTACATGGATATCGTCCATTCCCGAAATAAGTCAGCTGTTGCGCATCTCCTGACACTTTTCTATCTAAACTATAAGTATGTACTGTTTGTGGCCTTTGTCAAAGTTAAAAATTGCACTGATAATGTCCTAATATTAAATCATGCAGTAATGAATTGAGCTGCACCAAAGTAGAAAAATTAACAAAAGTACGTAAAAACACAGTAACGCTAACATGAGGTCAGTCGTAAAACTTTTCACCTGAAAACTGCACATTCGTGCAAAGGATTCGGCAGAACGAAAGAAACTGGCCCCGTTATTGTCAACGAGTGCAGCCTCGAAAAGCCAAATCGTATTTCTCTCGTGTACTTCTTCAATGTTTGCTTGAACTTTTCAGTTGAATAGGCTAGAAAGAAATGCGTAATTTATTAGTTTAATTTACGAAGATTGTGTGTAAACTATTTTGATAAATACATGGTAATGCAAGAATTTTTATGCAACTTTTTTGATAAGAGTTTTGATGCGCGTTGGCAGTAAAAAACGCCTGATACGTATTATTGGGCTCATTTAAAGTTTTTAGAACTTTAGATAACATATCAAGGTCTATACTTATCAGATAGTGAGACGATAACTACAACGTTTCTGTTAATTTAACCAAGATTAAACCAAAAACTCTTCACCTATGAACAAGTTCAGTCTTACGTGTTAATTCTGAATCGTCAGTAATTTCGCTTCCAAAAGCAAACCGAATTGAAATTCTTTCCTTCGTTGTACCATCATCTTTTACAACAAAAGTTTCATCTAGTTCCCCTTTGTCTAAAATTTTACACATAAAACTTATTTTAAAGCTGGTTTAAAATTTATAATGCAATAGCATTAAATCAGCATATTAGCAGGAACTTAAATAAAAAATGACGCTTGACAACGGACATGTGTTCCGTATTACCAAGAGTACATAGTAGTACATCCTATTATGTACTCTTGGTATTACTGACTACTTTATTTAGATTTGTTGTTTTAAAGTTTAAGTCTTTACATCTTAAATTTCGTAGAATTGTATTAGCGTTTGTTTGGCGTTGCTATATATGCATTAAATAATATTTAATCTACCATAACATTTTTTTATTTTTCAGTGTTTTTTATAAAGTAAATGATTCTCAACAACTCTACTTAAATTCTTTGTATTTAATTTTATAAGATCAGTGGAAGGATGTACAAGGTTGGTTAAAAACAGCACTTTTCGCGAGTAGGTATTGTAATTCAGAAGTCATTGTTACTTAACTCAGTACCTTTGGCTATCTGTACGCTTTGCCAGAACAAACTATGTGCTGTTTGTGGCAGCTTTAGGAAAATTGTACTGACTTCCCTACGCTGGCCAGTTAGCCAGACGTAGGCGTCCTCCATGTCGTTTGCGAAATAGTTGAATGCTGATAGCAGCGGACTGGACAAACCACTAAAAATTTACTAAGTTAATTATAAAACTCTTACAAGTAAATTGAACTCTGCCTTTTATTTCAGCAATACACAGCTTTGAAGGTATTCAATCATTTTTTATTTCTACTCACATTTATTCAAACAATTAGACTTAAATTGAAATACTCATGTAAAATTGTAACTCAATATACTCATAAAAGCATACCTTCTCATCCTGCTCGTGGCACTGTGTTAATGCGTCGCGAAAAAATTTAAGAGTCGAACAGCAGTCAATCGAGCTATCACAAAACTTTTAGTCACCAAAACAGAAAAATACCAGCTACTTTATCAGTTGGTATATAGAGCAGCAGCAAAAATACTAAAGAGCTAACTTTAAGCAACACTTAAATATACAACGTGATGCCCTAGATTTAACTGTACTCTAAACTTATTTTGATGAAAACTGCCTGTCTCGGCAAAGATAAAGACTGGACTTCAGGGGTAATGTCATGAATTTTCCACATTCCTGGTTCTGAAAAACTGTTTTTCTTCCTAAACTATTATTTGAAAGCAAAAACATGTCCGTTTCAATTGTCTACTTAGCACTTTTACGGCATACAAGGTTAAAGGTTGTGTTTAGTTACCAGATGACTGATACAATTTAGCGAAAAACATAGATTACAAAGTTAATTTTTACAACATCACTTTGTTTGTGTCTAACTGCTGCCCATTTCTGTATTATTTTTAAACTAAATTCTTCGTTAGAGTTAATTAACAAGTAACTAAAAATGAACGAATCAAGCTGGACTCTCAAGCCAAGTTGTAATTCAACTATATAAAATACATTTGTCAACTTGGTAATAATGCCTTTGTTTTCAATATGAATTTAGTGCAAGTATGGTTTGGAATCGGATCACCACTTAAAGATTCCATGAGATAAGTAATTAAGTGACTAATCTTTTGGTAGTAATCGTAAACATGCACACATATAGATGGGTAAAATTATTATCAAGCTTTTGTAGTAAGGACTGAGTGGAAATATAAATCCTCACTTTGTAAAAGTATGAGGGTTTGTATTCCCAAACAGACGCCAATAACTACTGGTGTGGTTGCAGTGTGCGGGTTGTTTGGTCTAGCCGTGTGGTGGATCAAACGTGTGAAGAAAATACGACAAGATGCGAAACAAGATAGGTTACGTCGGGAACGGTATAGTTTTCAACTGTGTGAAGATTTTGAAAAGTTTGAAGTTTGAAATCGCTAATTAAAAAATTTGAAATGTTTGAAATTAGAAATCGTTAATTGAATTAATAATGCAAGTTTGAAACGAGAAAAAGTAATCTTCACTTTGATTTTGCAAATTTATAGTGTGTAAAAAGTTAACTCAAATAGTGCTTGAAAAGTCCTATAAGTAAATTGACAACTTTGAAATTTTGATTTTAGAAGACGCCGTGGTGATGTTGATCGACCACGCCCCCCTCCACGCTATAATCTACGCTCACGTTATGTTTAGACTGAGACGCGAGTGGCACAGCCGGTTGGAACGTCGCTCCAGCCTACCTCCTAGTCAGCAACCTCTCCGATCACCCCTGGGGCATCAGGACATTGCGGTGTAATAGTGCATGCTGTCTGCTCCGTGTGTGGTGTGTAGTGGTGTATTTGCATGTACGCATTTGTCAGTGCTTGCACGGGGTGGTGGGAAAGGGGACTTTTTAGTTTTGACCATTTGATTTTGACCAAACTATGACTCTCATTCGCTTTCGCTTGAAAGCGAATTTTTTCATAAGTGCGTGCACGGGCAAACTTTGTTTGGTATTTCATTTTTGTTTTGCGTAATTTTATAATTTGGAGACTTTTAATGTGAACGAGTGAAGTTTTAACTTAAGTTTACGCTTATTTTTTTCGAATGAATGATTTTTATATATTTGAATTTAAACGTAGAAAATTCAGTACGTACTTTACATAGATAGCAGCTAAAATTGAAAATTTAGTTAGTTTTGAATGCACTTGTATAGTTCTGCTCTGTCTGTGCTGTATATACTTAACCTACTTTCTACGGGTGCAAAAAATTTTCGGCAGAAGTGGTTTAAAATTTAGTTATTCGTAGCTTTAACCATACTAACACTTTTGACCATAGTTATTTTAATACTTCCAAAAAGACGTGTTTTACTGCATAGCCTATTTTGACCTCATAATATTTTATGTAAAATAGCTCTGTATAAATTTTTAATAAAATTTTTAAACTTAGCTTTGGTCTGTGTCCGGATCTTTCTTCTGGCGTCCATGATTGTCCTGTTGATCCATACAAGCGTATGTGAAATAAGAGCAGAAAAGCAAGAGATATAAGTTATAAGCTAAACTCGGGTAATACAAGAGTGAGATTACAGAGCACAACTCCAACCGACCACTCTCGGTGGCAGAACGGCAAGACTGACTGCTGGTCAAACTTGGTGACGCTGGTCAGCATTAGAGTTTATTCACCTGATACTTCAAAGTCACCTTTGTTTGGCTAGAAGCGAGAAGCAAACTGCTGCGTTTAATGACCTAAACTGTGACATATTTCGCTTAATCGGAACTTAAATTGTTGCCCAGTTCATTCCTGCCTTTGTTTGGTCAAACTTGGCCAATATCGGTCACATAGACCACTGTCCATCTCACTATAACAACCTTAAAACTGGACGGTAAACTTTCGTATTACCGTCACCTACTTTATGATGTTTATTGCATAATTAACAATCTAAAATTTACTTTTACTGATATTTAGAAGTAGATATTTTAGCCTTGAATCATCCTACAGGTATTTTGGTACTTTACGGTCATTACGTAGTTGTAAATACGTACTATACTAGGTGAGACCTATATGAGGCACTTTGCACCTGCTCACTCCATGGCAACACCTTGTACATACACACACAGCCCCGTTTTCAACCAACCAAGGCCAACCATGGCCAACCCTATAAAATACACATGGCCAGCCTGATAAATACATGGACAACCCACCCTTTGTGGTGGCACCCTTTCATCACGTGGGGCGAGGGGGAGGAGAGGGGTGTTGACAAGGTGGGCGAGGGAGGGTGGAGTAGTAGAAAGGTGGTGGAGGGTGGAGTAGTAGCGGTGGGGGGTGGGTGTCCCGGTGGATTACGTGAAGAAGAGGCGTTCTCGTAGATCGTCGTGCCGGAAGGAAGTCGCTGGCTGGAAAGAAGACGCTGGCCGGAAGAAGATCGCTGCGTGATATCGCCGTGCTGTCTAAAGTATAGGAATCCCCTGGTGGCTGGAAGGGAGAGAAGCTAAAATAAAATATATAAAAAAAAAAAAAAAAAGGAGAGTAGAGAGTGAGAACCGCTCTCTCTCAATATCGAGAGAGCAAATGTGGAGGGGAGAGAGAGGGGAAATAAGGTTGTTTGGAGGGGAGTGTTAGGGAGAGCAGAGGAGGGGCAGGGTCAAAAGGAGAGGAGGGCTGGTGTGTGCAGTGAGGGGGGGGTGTGTCG
Source organism: Trissonchulus sp. WLG1_4 (assembly GCA_030248245.1). NCBI lineage: Eukaryota > Metazoa > Nematoda > Enoplea > Enoplida > Ironidae > Trissonchulus > Trissonchulus sp. WLG1_4. The sequence continues at coordinate 35,440 of JASANF010001180.1, read as the reverse complement.
AGCTTGCCTTGGTTAAGTCGGATGAGGGTGCTGTTTTTCTTCCGTATAGACCCCCTTGAGTCTGGCCTGGCGGGGCGGAAGGAAAAAAGGTAGTCAAGGAAGATCTACAAGTCTAGGTGGAGTGCGGTGCGGTCTCTTTTTTTAGTTTAAGATCGCTGATTGGAGATGGGGAGGTGTTGAGGACAATAGTTGATGTATATATTATTTTTAAGTACCGCAAGGTGGTAGTATGAGGCAGGCTGTCTCATCCTAGGATCGTTGTTGTAGTAGATTGAGCGGGAGGAAGAATAAGCTTATTAAGTTTTATGATTGTAGAGGAGTACTCGCTTTTGGCCCTGGGGGGGTGGTTTGGGGGGTTTTACTTTTTTTTTTTTTTTTTTTTTTTTTTTTTTTTTTTTATTTTTTTTTCTTGGTAGTGACATCATCGTCCATGCTATGTTTCTGTTTATGCGCAACAATTGTTTAGAATCAGTTATTTAGAGCTGTTTGGTAATTAAAATAGATATAATACCAAACCTTTAACTAGCATTTGTTAGTTTTTTACAGAGTGTTTGCATGATTAAAAGTTGATGCATATGATAATGCATGCTAATCTTAAAGAATTTTATTTTTCACTTAGAGCCGAGAATCTGAGATAATTTTTTCAATTTTGCAATTGGCCAAAAACGGGGAACAATGTGGCACAATTGAAGTAAATCAAAAAATTTAGCAAGAAACCTTAAATTGAGATATTGTATTAATATTTGTAGCTAATATACATAGCCGGAGGTTCAAAATTACAGGCATTACAGGCATGATTTTTTACTTAGCTTTCACATTGAAGTTTGTTAAAAATTGTCGGGGAATTATTGTATGTGTTCAGGAATTTGTTGGCGGCAGGATTAAACTTTGTAAAGCTCGTATGTGTCAAAAGCATAAACTTACTCTAAAAGTTTGCATGAAAATCCTGCTTGTTTGAAGACTACTCTTGCATTAAACCGGTGTGTTACATAACAACCGGTGTAAGGCCTTTCAATGGCTTGTCAGAGGCCCGCATTCACATACTAACACTAACGCTTAAACTTAGTGTTTACATTTAGTGTTAGCGCTTATAAGCGCTAAGTGTTATTCACATACTTAAACTTCGCTAAGCGTTTATTTAAGCGCTTAGTAAACACTGACGCTTAACTTAGTGTTTCGGTTTTGTGTTCACATACTTAAATTTGAGTGTTTCGCTTAGCAGTAAGCGCTTAGGCTTAGGGACCTCGGAGGCTCCCTAAAGCGCTAAGCGCTTAATTAGGGGATGGTGTGGGGGAGAGGTAGATTGATTGGGGGAGATTTTTGGTTGACAAGGAAATGAAGGGCATGCAATTTAGTGTATATTAGTGACATTTTCCGACCAATTCGATCCATTTTGCTCTTTTAATCGTTAAAAATAAAAAATGCACTTTTTTACATTTTTGAGTATAGCATATCAATCGTAGTAATTTTTCTTCAAGAACCCCTATTTGAAAATCTATATTTTTGACGATATGCCCCCCTTAAACATATAGCGCCGATTTTTCATTTTTCTAGTAGCAAAGCGTTTCAAAAAAACTTCTTACACATTTTTCGTTGGAAAAAATTATGTTAATAATATTAAAAACTGTAACTTAAATAAACCTAAAATTGTATGCAAAAATACCGTATATAAATGCCAAAAAATAACAAATTTTGAATCCACAGCGCACTCCAAGCCAAAGCCAAAATTAAACACTTAAAATTAAACGCCAAGTTTAGTGTAACACTAATTTTTAAGCGTTTATTTTGTGAATAACAGTTTAGTGCAAAATAAGTGTTTACACTTAGCAAACGCTTAGCGTTAGTATGTGAATAACTCTTAATATGTGAATACGGGCCAGAAAGTCATAAAAAACTAAGCTATATATGCACCAAATGAAACATTGGCCCAACAGCTTTTGCCATACAGTGTAAATTGCTAAATTTGTTTTATTCAGTAGGAAGTGAAACAAAGAAGTTGGCCGTTGGATTCCTGCCATTTCTATAAAATATCAACTAAGTCAGTATCTATAAAACATATGTTACGTGTCAGATAGTACAGCAAGTTTTCTTAAGTATCTTAACAACAAGCAAAGCCTAATGCAAAATGGGCCTGAAGCTGTTAAACTTATATTATCACTCCTTGAAATGAACTCTCCTGCGCATCAAATACTCATAACAGTCGATGCTGTAAATATTATTATATAAATGTGTTGACAGTTGCAAGAGTGTGTCTTATATATAACTGTACAGCCCGTTTGGTGTTTTTCTAAACCAATTTTGATCTATTTTTGGCTAGGTACGCAATATTTTTTTGAATGCTTAAAACAAATGCCGATTTCATGAGATGCGCTTAAATTGCCGTTAAACGATGCTTTGTGGTAAACCCGTGCTTGTCAGAACAGTGAAGTTTAAGTTTTAAGTCTGCTTATTTTTCTCAAAATAGTGGGCTGATTTAGTGATTTGTCTTAGTGTCCATGAGTTTGTTTATTTTAAGCAGTATGTTGATAGAAAATACTTGAAAACTTGAAAAGTTTTACTTATGAACGATCTGTGTGCGTGAACGAGACTATGTAGGTGAAACAGTGAACAATGTTAGAACAGTGTATATAATTTGAATCTTCACAATTTTAATTGTCTATATAGTGCAATGAAATGTGTGCAAAACTTTTGTATATTCTTTATGCTTTTTATATTAGTGCAAAATTATAACTATAAATCGTTCAGACAAGTCAATATGCAAATGAACTTTATCATCTGCAACGATGTGCGCATACATACGTACATATATGTACAATTGCAGCCAGCCGCATACAGAACACAGCTGCAGTAACAGACACATTGCGCGCACACATTCATGCTCACATACAGCCGCACAGTAGCATTGATGAACACATACACAAACGCACACACAAATCCTTTCAAAATACATGTTATTATCCGACAGACCCATTCTAATGAAGCCTGCTGCGTTTTGGCGCAGCAGGAAAAACAAAAAACATTTTATAGTAATGTCAGCTTAATTCGTACTGCAGATATTCAGCAAAGGTTAATTCATTTAAATGTTTTTTTGAAAGTAGCAACCGTTTTTGAGTTCATTACGACTGCCGGCACGGAGTTCCAAACCTTTACAATCCTACAACAAAAAAAGTGCTTCCTGAGGTGAGATGAGGTGTTGCAGAAGCTAATTTGAAGGCATGGCCCCTGAGGTGATGTGTGTTTTCTACTGCAGTAAAAAATTCTGCTATGTTTATATTGACAAATTTATTTAAAATTTTATAGCATTGTACTAAATCGGCAGTCAGTCAACGGCGTTCCAAAGTCTGAAGCTTTAACATTGATAGCCTTTCCTTGTACGTTAGTGTAGCTAGGTTTCGAATACGCTGAGTAAATTTCCTTTGCACAGACTCTAAAAGTGCTATATCCTTTTTCAGATGGGGTGACCAACAAGGGCTATTGTATTCAAGTAGTGGACGTATATACGTTATAAACATAGCTTTCATGAACGGCATGTCGGTGCTTATAGTGTGAAGTAAGATAGGCCCCCTACAGTACTTAAAGGGATTTACGACAGCTCATTGTTGGCCCAGTAGCTCAACGGTAGAGCGCTGGTCTGCAGATCCAGAGATGGGTGGTTCGAATCCCCCCTGGGTCATTCTGATGATGATGCTGTCGTTCTTTCGGTAAGAGTCCCCCCCCTTTCTTGACATGGCGAGGCTTCCATGCCGAACTCCGAATCCCCTGGTCGTGGTCTGAGTGAGGTAGCGTTGGGCTGTTGGGTGACTAGTCGCACCCCATTAGACTGCGAATGGGCATGGGCATGGGATAATTTCGCCGTTTATTGTATACTGAAAATTTTGATTGTTGTAACCCAAATGTACAACATTGCTTTTATCTGGAGCAATACGTAACTGGTTCGCAGCTGTCCAACTAAAAATATTACGTAAGCTACCTAAGAAGGTATAAAAGTCTTGTAATTTTTTGCAAGTTAGGTACACTTTGCAATCATCAGCAAAAATTTAGATGCAGCAATTTGGCGCGGATTTTACGACATCGTTGATAAAAATACGGAGTAATAAGGGACCTAATACGCTACCCTGTGGGACCCCACTTATAACCTTTGCGGACATAGACATAGAAATGTTTACCTTGACTGCTTGAGTACGATTTAAAATGAAGGATTCAATCCATTTCTACAATTGGCCTCTGACGGCAATTGCCTCCAGTTTCGCTAGGAGCTTCTTCTGGATTAATGAATGTGCGGTAGCGGCCCCCTATCTAGGCCTACTGAAAACTCTGGCTGCTGTTTCGGTTACTCGATGTGGCATTTACAGATTTATACAAAGCACAGTAGTTCACATGACAAAAACCTTTTACCATGGAAGCGTATGATGGGGGTGACAGGTTGAACTGGTCCGTACGGTCAGTAACGGGGGCAAAATTAAGAGAAACAAAGGGCATCTGTAGTAGTGGCTGTCGTGTAGGTCTAACTGTCATGGGACAATAGCGTTTTTTGTGCCCAGTAGCACCACAGAAAAAGCAATGCACTGCCGGTGCCTTGAAACGGCAAATTTTGGAAATATGAACCAATTCACCACATTTAGCGCAGCAGTTTATTTGATCAAAATATTAAGCTTGGACCATGGGTTGAAATTTCGACGGAGGGGTAGGCGCTTGTTCCCCATCAAACAGTATAACTGCTATGTCTGCTTATGCCCCTTTATCCACTGCGACAACTTTAGTTGTGACATATTCTGCTTCAGGCAGTAGTTTTTCCCTAATTGTCATCAACATTTTCCCAAATATGTTCCTTCCTGGTAAACGGACTGCATTTGCCCCAATCAGATCGTAAAGTGTAGTCCTGATCCCCAAAGCTTGTCTGATGGATAAGTGGAATGCACCAATTAACTATCAAAACTGCTGCGTAGTGCGCTGCGGAAACTGTATGACTGCTTTAGCTTTTCGACAAGCATTGACTCCATCAACGTGATGTCGGCATCAGTGGAGGATGGGAGACCTTTCGATAGTTTTTTGCTTCTCCAGCGTGGTGAGCCATACGTATTTGCTCTTCCAGGACAATGTTTCCCGCTTTGGCTGCTCGCAAAGTTTGAAAGCAGTGCTCTACTGACTTGTAGCAGCATCCATCATAGGCGAAATCAAACATGTAAAAATTTGACAGTGGGTCCCGGTGACCCTGGACTATTCTGATGTCGGGCTTGGGCTTAGTAGGGCAAGTTGCTGAAAATGACGGAGCAGGGGGTTCAGCCAGAATTGGGAAATTGGGGGTGTGGGTACTGACTTCCGTATGGGTATCTAAGGATATCAGGTTAATTTGTTCCTGCACAGACTTCAACGCATTTTGGGGAGGGATCGTAGTATTCTTCAGTGTTTCTTGAATTGACTTTAAAAAATCGTTAAAATTTAATCCAACTAATGAAACTGTTTCCAAGAGCTCCCGAAAAAATTTCAAAATCTTGTTTTGCTGGCAAAGAGGGCAGAAAATTCCTATGGCACTTATGCTGCCGATTTTGTCATAAATGTTGTCAGGAATAAATAGGCATTTCGAATGGTACCAGTTGTTGCAGGTTTCGCATTGAAGTCCTGTGAATCCGACGTGTCTGCTGGAACTGGAACCATTGGCACTGGAACAGGGACTATCTGGTGACTGGCTGGCAGGCGAATTTTCAGGTGAGCGAATCGGAGTAATAGGTACCAGCGGTGACTTCGGTTTCGTTGTTTTTCCTCTCGTCTTCATCTCACGTACGGGCTCGACAGCCTCCTGAATCAAATGGGTTAAAACCAAACAGAAAACATTGAAAAAACTGAAAAAACACAGAAAACATCAACAGAACGGAAAAATTTAGAGATTTTTTAAATTTTGAAGGTAGAGTTTGTCAAGTGTGGAGGTATCAGAAACACTTTTGTCAGCTTTTGAATTTTCAGAAAGGGGAGGCTGCGACCCTCCAAGGGGGGCTGAAACCGCTAAGGGGGCGGGGGCTGCAGCCCACCCAGCCCCCCCTAAATACGCCACTGGCGTAAATTACCAGTGCTGTTCCTATCAGAAGAGTTTCTTTCGTTGACTTATTTATGAGGGGAATGTTTAACGATCCCACAGCCAAAAATCGTATAGTCAGATGGGGTTAAAAAAATACAGTAAATGAGTACACTGTTTTTTTGCTTTCCTAGCTTATGTTTCTCGGGCAAACTTTTTTCCAGCAATACCTCGCGGAGTTGCTCTACAAAACAACATATTAAACTTTTTTCTCTATATACTAATTTTATGTAAATCTAAAAATAAACGTATTTTTTACCCCCATTTTGGCAGAAAAAATACGGTCGCGGAAAAAAATAAAAAATATAAAACAATCAAAAAATCATTGAGAGTTACAGTACTGTACTGTACATGGGTGTCGGAGAAACGGTTTTTTAGTCCATACTGCAGCCTAAGAGTTGTAGAACCCGATGAAATTGTGTTTATACACACTGCTATTAGAACAACCGAAAAAAGTGATAGGGTTTTTTCCCCGCAAGGGTTGTTTTCCCCGGAGGTTTAAAGGCTGATTACTCAGAAACGTGAGTAGTTAGAATCCATTTTATTAAGGTGGCGCTCCTGAAATGTGACTTTTCAAAAAACGGCAATCTGGGGCCAATTTTAGATGCACAATGGCAAGCTGGTGTAAAAGTATGCCCAAACACAAAATATAAAGTTGATTGATACAAATTAGCATTCACTGTAGACCAAACGTGAGATTTTACTCTCCTTACAGCAAGGCTCCACATGTGTGAGTGTGCGTGTGTGTTTTCAAAATCACTCAAATATCGGCTCAAGTTTAGATTTAGGCTTAGGTTTAGGCTTAGGCTTAGTCCCAGAGTTAATAACAAACTTGGTTTGGGCTTAGGCTGAGGCTTAGGCTTAGTTTTGTAATTTTGAAATTTATATGTTTATGTGATGAGCCTTGCTGTAACTAAAGCTACGTAAACGTGAGTGGAATTTCGGCTTGCGATTTCTCTTCACAACTAGCTATGTAGCTGTTGCACAAGAAATAGCTCATTTTGCTTGGCATAACGTTATCGAGCGGTCGCAATGTCATTTTTTATGAATATGATTGATATATTGAGAAACACTAAAATCACGATTTTTGAAAAACGTAAATTTCACTGAATTTCTTAAATACTTTCGATTTGTACAAAATCAAATTTCGAGACCGCTCGAAGACAACAAGTCGCATTCATGTGCCAAATTTTAACTTTCCTCGTTGAGCCAATTTTTTAAAAGCGCAAGCCGAAAATTTTCCTTTGTATTCACACTCACTTTATTTCAGCATCATGCAAAAAATACTGCTTTATTTTATTACAAAAACATTACACCAAACTCAATAAAACACCGAAAATTTTAAAGTATGTTCAAGTAAAACACAGCTACTAGTGTTTTTCAATCTTCCAAAATCATCACATACGTGTAAATACGCTGGCTTATAAACCTATTTCCATGAAAATCTATTTTTCTTGCTGAAAAAAGCTCAAAATTATTTAAAAAATTTTCATGTGATATGCACATCAAATTGAAGGAAATTCAAGCCTGAACAACTTTTGTTCTTACCAAGTATGGTTATTTTTGCGCATTTTCAAAATAATACCCAAAACCCACATTTTAGAAGCGCCACCTTAATGCAACAGTTAGGCGAAAAATTGCCGTTATAACAGCCGCGAGCATTAATGGATCCGATTTCTGTGGAGCATAGGACGATCCGAAAAGTTGAAAATAGGGTTTTTTACCCACACCACTATACTAGTAAGGAAAAGTGCCCTTGTCGGGCGGCTCCTTGGGTAGAATAGGCTACGGTCTGTCTAAATCGGAAAAATACTTAGGCTGAGCTTGTAAAAGCATTGGTACAAGACTTTATTAACGAGAATATGCAATTCGTGTGAGCTCGTTAAAGTAGGTGGACTAGGTATACCTGTTGAGAATGGAAATATGATCTTCGTAGGGCAGACACTGTTTTCCGCACCCTATTTGCGCTACCTTCAGCTAAATTATATCATTTGCTCATGTAACATAGAGGCTTTTTTTACACTAACTCAACGTTGGCAAATGGCAAAAACGTTAGAGCGGGCACTTGTAATAATTTTAGCTGAAATGTCGACTGTTGGCTGAACGGTTGAAATGATTCAGGGGTGTGCAAACAATTGGTCAGGAATTGCTAAAGTTCTCGGCTGACAAAGACGCTGAAAACCCTACCTCGCACCAATGTATTTTGCACGCTATAAATGGGTCAATTTAGGTGGCAACGTGGCAGTTTCTTGTAAGCTCTTGCTTTTAGATTATGGATTCTCAGATTATGGCTTTGTTCCTACTTTAGCTTACACACATCTAACACAATATGCATAATTTAAATATGATCGAATGAAGTAAGATGCTTACAAAGTACATATACATATATTTTGATCAAACGATAAGATAAGGATCTGGATAAGGTCTGACGTTATCTCACTGAACTTTTTTATCAAGCATATATACTCTACAACAATAATAATAAGAATACCGTTGAAAAAAACACAGAACGGGCTGTAAGTTCGCGCGAATAGGGTGCGGAAAACAGTGTCTGCCCTACGAAGATCATATTCCTATTCTAAACAGGTATACCTAGTCCACCTACTTTACCGAGCTCACACGAATTGCATATTCTCGTTAATAAACTCTTGTACCAATGCTTTTACAAGCTCAGCTTAAGTATTTTTCCGCCTTAGACAGACAGTAACCTATTCTACCCAAGGAGCCGCCCGACAAGGGCATTTTTCTTACTAGTCCTCTCTCTTTTTCCGCTGTAGTGGAAACGAAGCATATTCTTATTTTAACTGCAAGCAAATTTGTCAAGTCTTGAGCGTTTTCCAGTTTTGTAGTAACACTGCCACATCTGATTGGCTAGTTCTGAACTGCAAACGTCAATCATCTATGTAAACAGAAAGTTAGACCGGCTCTAACCAAACCGCTTGGTCAGAGTACGTCTCACCCTAGCTCTAACCGGACTACCTGCTCTAACCGTAACATATATATATATATATATATATATATATATATATATATATATATATATATATATATATATATATATATATATATATATATATATATATATATATATATATATATATATATATATATATATATATAATTTATATATATATATATATATATATATATATATATATATATATATATATATATATATATATATATATATATACCGTAAAATTTGACCCCTTAGACCCCCGTTGGGGGGAGGGGGGTGTTGGAATCCATGGAGGTTCTAGACTAAAACAAACCACGGATTCGTAATCAGGGCTCAAATCATCTCTATGGACATCAAAATTCAAATTTTGAAAGTTTTACCCCTTGGACCCCTGTCGGGGGGGGGGGGGGGGGGGTGTGTGGGGGGGGGGGGGGGTAAGTTCTGCCCGGGGCTATAGCGGGCCCCGGGCCCCCGGCCCGAAGAGATTTTTCAGAAATGGGCCCGGCCCGTAAAATTCCGGGCCCCGGGCCGTGCGCGGCCCGCCGGGCCTGGAGATCCGCAAGCCCAGGGCCGTCTCGAGCTTCAGCAACGTATGAACAATGACTGCATTGTTTTTTACTATTGCGCCGGCACTTATACTGCACTCAGACGCACACACAATGCATTTTCTCACTTGCTGACGCGTGTGCCGGACCAGCCCGCGGGCTCCGGGCCTGCTCCGGAAAATTTGCTAGTGGCAGAAGTCTAGGGGGGTACCCTAGGAGGAGGTGTAGGAGAGTTCACGAGAGTCACAGACAAAAATGAACATTGGATTGGTGTGCAGGGGGTCAAATTACCCCAACGGACATCAAAATTTTAAATTCAAAAAATGACCCATTTTGCCCCCCTAGGTGGCCTGCTGGCACCCTGGGGGGCATGGGTGTCCAGAATGGGTATAGGCAAAAATAAATCCCGGATTCGTGTTCATCAAATCTAATCAAGTCAATTGGTTTTTAAAAATTCTACATCAAATCAAATCAATTGAAAATAGGTCGCATCAAAACAACCCTAGTCAGCTGTAGTCTTGTACTTAAAATCCAAACTTAAGTTCACAAACCCATAATTTTGCATTTTAGCGCATTATCTAGCATGTATCTTTTAGCTGAGACGTAAATGCCTCTTTAATGATTTGACAACCAGTGTAAAACTATATGTTTTTAAATACTAAAACAAATTTAAATATAAAAAACTGAATAGTCGTGTATAAAATGTGAATATGAATTTGGTTTATACTATTACAAATTAGACGTATTTTAGGTACCAATTTTATGGCATAGTGAAACGGAACAGCGAATTTTTAGAGTAATTTTGAAATAAATAATTAAATTAGCTTTATCTTCTGCAAACTGACGCTACACAATTCATATTTAAGGTAAGTGTATGCACTAAGCATAAGCATAAGCACAAATAGCATAAGCATAAGCATTCTTTGCATAAGCATAAGCACAAGCACAAAGCACAGCATAAGCATAAGCAAAAGCATTGTATGCATAAGCATAAGCACAAAAACAATATTACCACACTAGTGTTCGTTTTGTAATTGCCATAAAACAGAATTTTTTTAAATATGAATTTCTCTGCACTAGTGACAGGTACACTATTGACATACTACATTAGTTAACAATGCTAATTAACAAGTGGGCGCGCAATACTGTCCACCCGCTTCTCCATTGCCAGTTTCATCCGTGCGAGTGGCAGCTGCCCCACCAGCAGACCCAGGGCTGAGTTGTCTGAAAGCGACGACGATAAAAATAAGATAATTAACTTAAGCCGATGCTATACTTCCCAAAGCTTGGCTTTGCATTGAGGCGCTTCAAAGCAAAGCCGAGCTGGCGCAGGAAAAGAAACTTCTGAAAAACAGCGGCATCGAAACCTGTATTTTGAGGTTCTTCGTTTTTCAAACTCATTTAAAAATTTCTAAGTTGAATATTTTAAAATACAAAAAGCAAATATAGGATTGAAAATAAAGTGTAGGAGAACTAAAAAAGTACTAAGAATAAAAAATATGCATGAAATAACATTACTATATGATTTAAAATGAACGTAGAAAATTACAACTCGCTTCGAAGCGCTTCAAAAGTATTCGAAAGCGTGGGAGCACTTTGGACGCTTTGAGACAAACCCAGGCCTCGCTTCGAAGCCAAGCTCGGCTTTGCTTTGAAGCGCTTTGAAGCGTTCCAAAGCGTTCCCACGCTTTCCGATGCCAGGCCGCGCTTTGCTTTGAAGCGCTTTGACGCACTTTGAGATTTTTGGGAAGTATAGCAGGGGCTTTAGTCATTATGAAATTTTAGATTATCTTTTACTGCGCAACTTGTACAAAAACACACTTTGTGAGTAAAGCCACTTTCTTAGATTAAGATTTCGAAATAGGTTTGATCAGAGCAAAAACATACCCCTGAAAGTCATCGGCTCTTCGTCACCCTCTGTCCACGAGCCCGCTTTGTTTGCTGATGGTCATGCCTTGAGTGGCACCCATCGTTTCCGCCCGGTATAGTATTCTACCAGCAGACTTGCCGTAGTAGATCGGAAGCTGATGTCGCTGAAATATAGTGTTATAGTCACCCTCTATGGTGAATGTCATGTCCACGAGCCCGCTTTGTTTGTTGATGGTCATGCCTTGAATGGCACCCATCGCTACCGCCCGGTATAGTATTCTACCAGCAGACTTGGATCGGAAGCTGATATCGCTGAAATATAATGTCATAGGCTTAACCTAAGACCAATATTCTAAGTTTGATAACGTCAGTATTATCAGATAAGTCAGTATTTCCTCAGTATCAGATAAAGATGTATTTCCACAGTATGATGCTAACGGCCGATTGCACCAAATAAGATTAGCTAATACCAGAAAATGGCCTATTCTGGAGTAGCTATTCCTATTCTTATTTTAATCTTATTTTCCGTTGCACCAAATAAGAATAGGATTAAATTAACTAATCCTGAATATTTAGAGAATAGGAATAAGAATAAGTATACTTATTCTTATTCAAGTTCCTGTTCTTATTCCTATTTTTATTGTCACTTGCATTGTGCAGACCAATAAGAATTTCGTCCAGATTTTGATCAGCCAATAGAAGCCTCGCACAGTTGAAGCATTGCTGAGTCATTTTTTTGTTCCCACGGTTTGAAACGTTTGACTTAAATTTCCGTTCAGCTTCACTACTGCCTACTGTTTTGTTTTGACTGTGCTTATGGATATGGAATATCAAGAGTACAAAATAGAAAGAGTGACAGTGTACACGTTTGTGGCCTTGCGTTGCGGCGCGTACATGCTGTGCGACCACTATCTTCAGAAGAAGGCCACTGAATGAAGGCATAGTCCTCAGCTGCGGAGGGGGGATCAGCCAAGAATCAACACATAAATTTCACACGTGGGGTGATTTCTTCCCAATGTTAACGAACCGAAAAAATTTTGGGTTACGGACCTTCACTAGACCAGACCCAAAAATTAATTAGACCCGTTTTTATCTCGGTCAGCATAGTTTTTTAATGCTAAGGGGAACAGAAGCTTGAAAAAAAGTGTCCGGGCGGACAGTTTTTCAGAAAAAATCTGTTTACCAGAACCCCCCAAATCGCCAAGAATACCCTAACTTTTGTCAAATTATAAAAACTTTTCTACAAAAAGTGCCATTTTACCAAATTCAATAGTGCTTTTCGTTTGCGACACATCGCATGAGCTTGTTTTATACCTATGCTATATAAACCATGTATTTTCATAACAAGCTCTTTTGCTGAGTGAGGAGTGTTTAAAATGTGAGGCTTGAGTGTCAATATTCCACAGGAAATATTAAACGCGGCCATTATTTGTGGATAAAAGATTAGTAAATTTCGAGTTATTTACACATCTACTGCTGATTAGCTCCTAAGTCTTGCTGGTGAACTGTGAACTCAACAAACACGTCTGTTGAGTGAGAAAGAAAGACGTCGAGTTGTCAATATTGAGCCTCTGCTGTAAGTGTCCGACAATTTTTCATGTTTTTACTGAACATCTCAGGTCGAACATCGAAGTGTAGTGCTAACTGAAAGGTTAATAAAATGAGTTCTAATTCTAAACGTTCCTTGATTTGGAATTTTCTTGATTTTCTAATTATTCGGTATTCTGCCGAAAATTGACTTATCGGTACTGAAGACCGAATACCCGTTTTTCGGCGAAAACCGAATACAAAAATTTCGGTGCATCCCTAATAATTTCATCACAAAATATCGCTGGATTTGTTGCAAATTTTGTAGATTTTTTTAAACCACGGTTTTAAACTGAATTGTGAAACGTGCAGTACAGGTCACTGAAATGTGAAACATCTATTCTGCTGAAATTTTAACTGAGCTAAAACCACGACATAAGAAAATCTACAAAGTTCGTACCGAAAAAGAAGATATTTTATAATGAAATTTTGTGCAAATCATGCAAAAGCAAAACGTACGTAAAACCAGTGGTTTAGTAAACTCATCTTTGTGAAATCCACCTTAAGCGTTTTTTTCGAGAAATCGCAGGATTTACATCCTGCTGCTCCGATCTCGTCCCGTATGAAGCGTGACCTGGATATTCAGTCGTAACGGCACGAATGTAATATAAAACTGCGTGACATTCATACTTAAACCTGGTCCGGAACAGGAATAAGAATAGCAACAAAAACAACATTTATTCCAATTTTATTCCGATTTTATTCCTATTCTTATTTGGTGCAACGCTCGGTAATATGATTTTATTCTTATTCTCATCTTATACTTAAACTTATTTGGTGCAACGGAAAATGGGTTTATTCCGAGTTTATTCTGGAATAGCCTATTCTTATTCTTAAACTTATTTGGTGTAATCGGCGGTAAATAACCTATTTACAAAAAGAATGTTAAACTAATGTTTGAAAATGTCTTATTAGTCTGATTCCTCTAGGAGTGCCCAGGTTCTGCAGGAAATGGCTGTCCAGCTCGTCCAGCAAGAGTAACGTGCACTGGTCCTTTGCATCTGGCCTGGTATTGGCGTTCATTGAAAATATATGCAAAATTGTTAGGTTTACTAACAATTAGTAAACCTTTATTTTGAGTTGGATGACACTTTAGTGAACCGTATAATTTGTAAATTTTCTACTTTCGTACAATTAGTTTATTCTCTACCTGGATGAAACTTTAGTAGTTCGCGTATTAAGTTTTGAGCATAAGTAATATCTTAATAGACATGTAGTATGTGTGCTAGTAGAACAACATAGTATTAAACATGGTGGATAGACAAACTCGTACCCCGGCCCGTAAAGTTTCCCCATGTAATGCTAGCGGCCCAGCTAGAGGTTACATAGGTTGGTTGGACGGTGGCCAGTTTTTTCGCCACAACCCCCATCGCGTCCACCCGAGATGTAAGTTTGGCACTTGGGTGCCAAACCAAGCACAGCGCTGAGACCCGCCCTCTCCGCAAAGTATTGAATTAAAGCCATAATCTTTAAAATTAAACGGTAATGGTGATAAAATTAATGGTTAATCTGAAATAAGAACATACATAGTTTACCCATATTATAAAGAAATATATTGATTACAATTTCTTTGAGAAACTGAATAGAGGGGTTCGGTCATGCAATCCAGTTTATGAATATGAAAATTTTTCAAACTTTAACCTGGTTGAATAGTTGAAAAAGTAGTTTACGTTTAAAATCTTGATAGCGTCGTGAAGGAACTGGATTGCAGGTGCAGGGACACCACGTGCAGGTACCCTCGTTTAGTTTAAATTCCTTATTTTTTATACGTATAACTTTTTTGGGAAACAATGCAAAAGGATATGATGAAATGTTTAGATTCACACATAAGAAAACAGTCTGGAGAAACCTAGTTGTAGCTTAACAAGCACTTTTGTTGACGAGCTTATATGTTTCTTCACACGATGACAGTCAGTATTATTTTACCGTTTCGGTAAAATATAGCGCGGCAAACACTAAATTTTGAAGGACGGTACACTCGCTATTTATCAATGCTACTGAATTATTATTCGACTGTCGTACTTGCAGAATATGCCATTGCACAGAACATGAACGAAATTGATGTGCACTAAAATTGGCAACAGGACGATTTTTTTGTTTTGACCCAACTCGACCCGATGCTGACACGACTAACGACGAGAAATGACACTGAGTAGAAAAAAATTCCTGAAATAGTTTTTGTCACTTTTACGCTGCATAAAGTGATTCAATAGGTTTAAAAAAACTTTGCTGTGAATGTGTTGATGCCACATAGTAGGCTAGTGTACCTAACATTGAATTTTTAACAGTGTTTGGAAAAAACAGAATTTAGAGTCAAAATCTAGACTACCAAATCAGAGAAAGTTGGTGAGGTTCCTCATAGTTTCAAAACGGCGCAACGTGCACTGTTACTAGTCCACCTTTTGTTTATTAACAAATACAAATGTAGGTAGTTGCGATCACATTTTACATTATGCCAAGCGTCAGCAGCGTTTTATATGTGCCAACACAACACATATGACACACGCTCACACACACACATACAAACACACACATGGTCAGCCGCCGCGTGTTCGATTTCAGTGCAGAGTGCAGCCTGCAGTTCAATGCACTGAAACTAAGCATGATTTACATGCAATTTTGGTTTCAGTGCATTCACTGAATCAGGTATGCACCGCCGCTGAGGCGGCCGCGCAAAAATTTTGAATCAGTTGCTCTTGCTTGACAAAATTGATATATTAAACTCAGCACCCAACAACAAACAGTGGTGTTACGTTCACATAAGAAAACACTCTGGAAAAACCTAATTGTAGCTTAAAAATTTTAATCAGTTGCTTTTGCTTGATAAAATTGATATATTAAACTCTACACCCAACAACATACAGCGGTGTCACGTTCACGCCCGCTTACTACTGGCTACGAAAATTTGGCTTTGTACATAGGCATACAGTATACAAGCAAACAGTATGAAGAACAAGTATAAGTTTATAGACTTCTGGAAGCTTGTTTCGTAAAACAGAAAAATACAAATCGTTTTTAGGTAAGTATCTTCTCATACACGTTTTCAGAAGTTTGATCAAGACCCAACAGAGTACAATCAGCATATTATTGGTCGCGGTATTCGTAGGTGACAAAGGTGCAATTGTTGTCAATTGTGTTGTGAAGTTATTATACTCCCTCACAACTCTCTTAATTCGTGCACGTTTTACACATGCATAGGGCGTTAACCGATCCGTACCAATACGGATGTTCTGTCGACAATACGGGCAACTCAATGCCAACTCATTCCGCTTGCACTCAGCGACCCATGTAGCGATGATTTTGCAGCATACATCATGCATGCATTTCAGTTCCGACCACTGACGAGCCAAAATTTGTTGCGAACACACCACGCACGTCATTGCAATCGACGGGTGTGTGTATTTGACGTGACGGGCTAGGTGCTGCTTGTCAAAAAATAAATTGAGATGCATCTGGCCTCCCTCGTGCGGCCCACAATGGCTACAGCACATGCCAGTTTTTAGCGTATTGTCCACATACCGATTTTCCATTTTTTTCCGAAAAATGCATTACTCGTTAAAAATTGAAACATTTTTACATCAAATAGCATAATATTATGGCAAATAACATAATAAATAGCAAAAATTTATGATAAGAAATAGAAATTTATTTGTTGTTTGTCAAAAAAAGCTAATTATTAAAAGCAAAACGCTCACTTTCAAGCACTTTTTGCGTTTCTTGCGCAATAAACTCAGTCCCTTTATTTGGTTGGGCGAATATCGAAGCCGAAGAATAAAGATAGATACAAGCGCAGGAATAATCATGCAGCGTTTATTAGTATTAACCAAGCAAATAAAGAAAAACAAACACAGAATTAAAGGACGTTTCGGTGTGCACACACACCATCATCAGCATAATAAACAGAAGAAAGTCTGAGATAGAAGAAAATTAAAAAAACAAATGAAAGCAATTATAAACAAACATAGCAACCGGTGAAGCAACACACACGAAAAAAATACAAATTAAAATTTGAAAATACATGCTTAATAAACTGAGCAAGAGTAAAGTAAAAAGTACACTTACAATGGCTGAAGCAAGTCTCAGGAACAAAAGTAAAAGGAACTGAATAATTACACGGGAGACTACAAATACAATGTGGCAGCACATACGGTGGCGGTAAATAACCACACAGTTGGAAAATTTCACATAGAAGAATACAAAATAGCAATATACATCCCAATTGTCATTAAATCTACACTGCGCACAATACTACTACTGCATCCACAATTGTAATTAAATTCTAATTATTATTTCTAACTACTGCAAAAGAAAGCACAAATAATTAGGATTTTAGTGTTAGCACACATATTGAAACTAATAGTAACTGCCCAGTTTAGTATTAAGAGCATTAAAATTTTATAAAACAATGGATAAATAAAAGTTTGAAACGATTGATATCACATACCTGCCGAACCACTGCAGGGCACACGACCACAGGAAAAATTGACTGGAATAAAATAAACCTGTAATAGAAACACACATGTATAGTATACAATTAAAGAAAGTCTAACCAGAAACAAAGCAATTGCAAAACAATTACCCCACCACCCATCGACTAAATCCCCAACCCACCACCCCTCGCAGAAAAAAAACAAGAAACTAAAATGGCGGCCATTATGGCTGCTCAATAACCTTAACCCCGCGCCCAGCAGCTCAGTGCATGCTGACAACAGACACACACAACCACGACACATCAGCACACACACGCGCAAACATACATCGGCCTAGACATATGCGTATAAAACTGTCTGGGCAGATGCAAACAAGTCAAGTGACTAATGGTGTGTCCTTACCGCCACCTAGCACGCCAACACTGTAGATCGAGATTTGAAAAAAATCATGCTGAAAATTTATTTCAATTTCTGACGTGGTACTTTAACAGCAGACTAGACTTACCGTTTTACGGCTTATTACTAATACGCCTACAAAGCAACCTCAGCTGACGTTCACAACAACAGCTGACTATGCTGGTAGCCATTAACACTAAGTGATATAAACATATATTCGCAGTTGAATATATGTAAGCACCCTCACTGAGGATGCACGAGAACATGTATTCATTATATGTATACAAGTTTAAATATATTAAGTGGATGGACCCCTATGAATACACATAGTTCGGTCTACTTAATGCCACTAAGTTAGTGGTACCTATTCATCATAAGCCTTTGTCTCATTTTTTATCGGTGCAGTAGTTATTGTAATTTTTGCCAAAGCGTTAGGTAGTAACTAACGCGAGCCTCCTTCAAATGTTGTACAGAAAATCATAGTGTTTTTTTGCAACATTCCATATCGTGTAATAATGCTGTGCTTTCTTAATATTGGTATTGAATGCTGTGCCATTGCTAATGCAGGTCATTTTAGTAATAATATTGGTGTCAGGTGCCAATAATTGTTTGTTTATTGTTTTGTTGTCTCGGAACAGCTTAACTTTCGCTTAAGCATTGTTTATTAACTTTGTAACATTCACATATTGTTCTTAAGTGTTTGTGAATAAATTGAGATCTCAGTTGGAAATCTGACTATAAAATAATTTCATAAGCATAACAACTGAATAACATAACCATGTGAAAAGTATAATTGATTGTTTTCTATTTTTACATGTTCTTAGTGCTACTTGTGAATATCATTTTTTATTTAAATTTTCTATAGTCATAATTGTATGTATCGCAGCTTTTTGTTTTCAGGGATTCCTTATTACTTATGTTGGTTTTGTCGGAGGTAAATAAGAACTCAAGTCGGGGAGGTAGCCAGGGGGTATAAGGAGGACTCTGCTCCTCTTTCACATTTGTTACGTAAATTTTAATTTATGCTCACCCTTTTGATTTTCATTGTACTGGTGAAATTTGTTTAAGTTCATCCACTATTGACTAAATTTGCTACAAATGTTTGTATTCTGGCTTAAAGGGTACGTACATGTACACGTATGTAACTCTCCATCTTTTATATTTTAAAAATAATGACGTCACATGCGCTGGCTGATACACTGCACTAGTTTGCTGATGACGTCATTCTGCAGGCTGAACGGACAAACGGTTATAAGTATGACTCGCCCACTACGCTGCTCTTTTGGCCCGACAATGACGTTCCAAATGTTGGATCCCTTCGGAGTGCCGACTTCCATCCTGATAGAGAATGGAAGCTACGAGTGACGTGCACTGCCGGCAGCCCCACAACATCACCAATTCCGCTGGCAAAACTAGAAAACCAGGAATTTTACCACAGCAACTGCGCCCCAGGAAAGGTTTGTGCGTACACCGTTGGAAACAATAACAAGCAAAGCCCAATGCAAAATGTGCAAACTGTAAGCCTATATTATCACTGCGTGAAAAAAAACCTGCTGCGCACCAAATAATAATCTTCTGAGCCAAACCAGTAAAATCGAGCTAAATTAAAGCTACCCCTCAGTTGTGAACTAAACGTTAAGAGGCAACAACTGCGCTAAGTTTCATTGGTGAAGTTCTCTTAAACCGATTTAAACAATTTAAGGCTTAGCTAAATAGGTTTTAGGCAGCCCTACGATCCTACTAAACACACAACACCAGTATTGAGAGAGGGTGGGTCTGGCAAGGTAGAGACAGTGATTTTTGCAACCCCCGGCCTGGACTACCACGGACCGCCTTCCCATCATTGGGAACCGTTTAGTACCAATTGCCAATCACCTGCCAGTCAGGCACTCAGGCTTCGCAACAGACCATCTCTTTCCAGACCCGTCAGTTTCATTTGAAAATGCCGCAAAAGCATTTGTGTGATGTCAGGCTTACAAATGGCGATTGGTCCAAGATATTGGTCGATATTGGAAGTCTAATGTCTGGCAGTAATTATTTGACACCATACAGCATTGGCCTAGTTTCTCAGTGAACGTACTATTTGAAATCAAAAGGCTTTTTTTTGAAATCTGTGAGCGAAACTGCTATGGCGACACTACCAACTCCAGCTAATCGTCAGCCAAACCGATTTGGTTCAGTCCACCGTTTGTTTTGTAAATGTGTAACGCGTTTAATAGATAGTAAATTAATCTTGCATTCGGAATTTGTCTGCGTAACGGTTTTTTATTTGTATGACACAAACTAGCAAAAACAGTGGTAATGATAAATTTATGAATTGTGAGTGCTATCGTTCACAAACGCATTTCGGAATGAGTAATACTGTGCTTGCCTTAACCATGTACTGTAAGCCAGTAAGCCTATGGATTTTTTTCAAATAGTGGGCTGATTAGTGACTTCGTGGCCATCAAGTCTATTTTCATGTATAACATAGTTTAAAAGACAAATTATGGATCTAAATGTCTGTGTGAAACTGTGTGAGATAGTGAGCCAAATTGAAACTATAGTATCAATGTGAGACTACATATTATGTGAACTTTCTGAGACCAAAAATTGCAAACTGACTTTGTAGTCGAATATGCAAATGAATTGTGTACTACCTGGAAAACAGTGTACGTACGTTTTTATTACAGCATACAGTGCCACTGCCGAACAGACGCTCTTTACACACACACCGACGTTCACCGATACACGCACAATCGCATCGATCAGAACATACACAAACGCACACATAAATCCTTTCAAAATACACGTTATTATCCGACAGACTCATTCTAAAGAAGCCTACTGCGCTGTGGCGCAGCAGGAAAAACGCAATCTGTCAAAATATGAAGAACTACTGTACATTGATTGGTGAACCTGCATCCCTTTTCAAAGCATGGACGGGGCACGAAAAATATGAGTGCCTTTTTACCACAGATTAGAGTGAAGTGATGTAGGTGTACTTTCGAATTTAAAGACGGTCACCAATGCAGTACTATGTAGCATATATGTGGCTGATAAATAATTCTTCCCAATTCAACTAAAGTTTGAATATGCTTTACGTTGCACAACAAACTTGCTAAAGACAATAATAAGCCATCTAACTTAACAATATTTACAGAAAGTTGGATTTACGCTGTTTATAATTATACAGTTTATAAACATAAAGTTTACTTTTTTGTGATTTATTTGAGTCTGTGAGGACAGTAGATTGGAAGAGTGTCAGGCAAAAATAGATTAAAAATTGTACAACCGAAATGAACTAAAGAGAAACTTGAAACAGTTTATCTGTGGGTTTAAGAAAAAGTCTTTCGAAATGTTAACAGTAAAAATACAGCTTAGAAATACGATTAACCTGCATGAGGCACAAGAAATCGAGTTATGAATAAATTGAGGACCCCCAATTTCACTGATGCTATTCAGCCAAACATATATGCTTTTTGTAGGAACCGCCTTGCTCCCCACATTGAATTTAAAATATAATTTGTATTCTGGCTTAAAGGGTGTAATGTGAATACGTACCGCTGTACGTATTCATGCGTGAAAGGCGGCTTAGCGATGAGTCATGCTGTACGACTTTCATGCATGTTTATCTCATTTGCATATTTCTCTTATCTAATTTGCATACGACTTTTTACGCTATATAAACGCGCACTGCATGGATAGTCAGTCTGTCTGCTTGCTCTTTTGCTTCTTGTTCCTTGTGCCCCCCTGCCTTCTGTTCATCTAATAAACCTCTGCCCTGCCTTGCTGCCTGCCGCTCATTTTCGCTCGTCAAGCTACTTTTGGTGGCAGCGGTACTGGTAAGTCGACCTTTTGGGCATCTTTATGCCCGTCAGCCATTCGCCTCCTCGGGACAGTAGGGGGAGATTTGTGAAGCGTGGTGAGACTAGGTCCGAGTCAGAAACAGTGTCACGCCTTGTGGGTGCGCCCTCTAACACTGGACGACAACCTAAATTTGGTCGATACATCCACTGATCCTATTTTCTCTACCCCCAACCCCCTACCCCGAAATGTCTGGGTTCCAACTGAAACCCCGTCCACTCGACGGACAGGAGGACTTCCGAGTTTGGTATGGCGAGTTTAATCGCATTTCAGAGACGAATGGCTGGTCAGAAGACAACCAACGGCAATATTTGCCAGGGTTGATGCGTTGTAGGGGAGCGACTTTTGGGATAGGCTTGTAGCTGAACAGGTGTCGGTGGGTGTTTCATACACTCTGGCTTAATTGAAGCCAAAGTTTGAAGCAGAATTCATCCCGTAGGGGGAAGCCGATACCTATTGGATGAAACTGTCCTCTAGAGTTCAGAAAGAGGGAAAGGGTGCCCAGGATTTCTACTTGGCCCTAGAAGAGATGATCCCCAAAGCCTATCCCGAAGAGACGCTCAAGGAACATCTGAGAATTGTGAGACGACACTTTATGTGTCAGATAAGGGAGCACTTGAAGGAAAAGTTAGTGATCGCAAACCCATTGACGGCAAAGGATGCGCTGGCAATAGTGATGCGAATCGAAACGCATTGTAGACAGCAGGACAGCAGATCAGTAGCAGCTTTTGAGTATAGTGATCATAGGGATAGAGGAGATAGTGGGTCCACCGGAGCCTCTTCCACGGTGACGCGAAGGCTGCGCGAAACCGGAGGAGATTCGGGTGGATCCTCTAGTTCTGCAAGGGTTTCTGCCCAAGGTAGTGGTACTCACTCGGAGCAACTGAAGTCCCTAGAAGCCCGTTTTGAAAAGCTGGAAAGCTTAGTCTTAAACACGTCTCAGAAAATTGACAGTAACAACAGACCACGCAATAAGTTCTCGGGCAAGTGCTGTAAGTGCGGTGGTGTAGTACACATAGCCAGAAATTGCCGATCAGCGGCTGCTAAGCAGGGTTCAGGTGCCACTAGCTCTAGCGATCAGGGAAACTAGATAAGGCCGCGTCAAGGGGGGAACGCGCGGCGCAAGCTAGGACACCCCTAAGTCATTGTTCATCTGACAATTGTAATTCTGTTTTAGCGACTACTAATACCGATAATTGTGTTCATGCCCTAGCCTACTTCAAAGCTTATCTGGGTTCGCCACTGATTTTTTTGCTACTGGACTCCGTAGCCAACGTCAGCGTGGTCAGCGACGAGGTATATCGTGAGATTCTTGCTTGAGAAAGTCACGACATGTTTCAGTTCAGTAAGTCCGATGTTTCTGTTAAAAATGTGATGTCCAGTGCCAGTCGTCAGTCGTCGGAACGTTAGTTTGTTCGGTTAAGCTAAGTTCCTTGAGTTTTTAGCATATATGTCGTTAAGGGCTGTCGGTTTAGGGCTATTTTGTGATTAGACTTTCTGAGCAAGACAATAGTGGACTTCAGAGACCAGTATTTCGTCATCGGTGAGCACAAAGTTTATTTTGAGCGTAAGCTTCGGGAAACGTCGGCTACTTCTATAGTGAAACTAGTTGGTTGTTGCGAAGTTCCTCCTTTTTGTGAGCAAGTTGTGTGCACTAGAATAGATCAGTGTGGTGAAGGTGATCCTCTGTTCGAACCAGGCAACATCGAAGATGCTAGCGTATCTATGCAAACTGACGGCTGTGTCATGGCTGCTAGGGGTTTAGTGAGTCCTAAGGCTAACACTTGTTATGTGAGCATAGCGAACTTTGGCCAAAGTACGGCGAAATTATATGATGGCAGTACGCTAGGTAGCATAGAGCAAGACATCGACTTAGTGCATCAGCTGGCAGATAGCAACTATGTAGCATGCTCGGTGGAGTCGGAAGGCGCGGGTGCGCCTGAAGTTCCACCAGGCGTAGATCTCTCAGGTAGTTGTGCCACGGTAGTTGTGCCACACAGGAGCAGAAAGATCAATGCAAGTGCTCTCTGAGTATTCCAGCATTTTTTCATCTAGCTCCGGAGACCTAGGTCGAACATCGCTAGTGCAGCATCGGATTTTCACAGGTGATAGTCAGCCAATTAGGCAGCGCCCTCGACGAGTTCCCTACAAGCAACGAAGCGTCATCAAAGAGCATGTGGACAAGATGGTGCAAGATGGCATAGCATACCCTACAGATTTCCCTTGGGTTAGTTCAGTTCATCTTGTTCAGAAAAAAGTTGGCTCGCTGAGATTCTGCGTTGACTATCGCAAGCTGAATGCTGTCTCTGAAAAGCAATCATGGCCTCTTCCTAGGATCGACGATACTTTAGACGCCCTAGGTAGCGCTAAGTACTTTTCTACGTTGGATCTAGCATCCGCATACTGGCAGGTCGAGGTACATCCAGACGATAGGCGTAAGACTGCTTTCGTAAAACATGATGGTTGTCACGCATTTTGGGCAATGCCGTTTGGTTTATCAGGGGCTCCATCGACATTCCAGAAGCTAATGCACATGATGTTAGGTGGCGTGCAATTGTCGGGAATTTCCCGATTTCACTTTTGTGTGTATGTGTTTATAGTGTAATTGTGTGTGTGTCAGCTGGGTATACGTACGCGAGCATGCGTACATATTCCCAGCTCATTTGCATATTGGTGTGCAGGCTGCCGCCTGCTTGGCTGTTGTTATCTAGTTAGTGTTGTCTAGACGTTGTCTGGTGGTCGTTTGTCGTGTATTGGGGTACACTGTCTTGTTTCCCCTTCATTAGGATGCTCTTTTTGGTAGCCCTGCTTGGGCTTTATTCTCGATTGTAGCCCTACTCGGGCTTTGTATTGTTTTGATTCTAGTAGCCCTTTGGTGGCTTTGTCTTGTTTGCCTTTGTGGGTTATAAATAAACCCTTTTGGATTTTTGTTTATCGTACTTATACGATTTAACTCTGCATTGTTTCGATCTTATTTGTGTCCTTGGTGACTCCACTCTTCCCATAGGGAAGGGAAAGTCCCCTTGATTACGGGAAATAGTGGGCCCAACCTTTTATACAGTCCACTTAGTTTGTCGACGGGCCAAATTTTCCCGCATGGTCCTCGGAGCGAAACTATTTTATTTTGCTCAGTATTCGTTGCCAGTTCTTTCACCAAGTGAAAGTTCTGATTGTTGATTCTGACCACCCCGCTGGTTTGGACATTTACTTGCGCAGATGCAAACTTGGCTTGCGGGTGGGTGTCGCTCAATATATGCTCCATTTTTTGCCCCAGCTGCTATTTGAATTGCTGACGCGTCATTTTTTCCCATATCTCATATCTTCTTGCGTAAGCAAGCTGTCATTTTTTCCCATATCGACGCCCTGCTGTCGTTGCCCACGGCTACTGGGGACATTAACTCGTTGCTAGCTGTGCACGATGGTTTGGAACAGCACTTGCGCAGCCTCGAAGCGTTGCAACCGGGACAGGAGATGATCCTGTACGCAATCATAATGTCGAAATTGCCCCGGTTTTAAAGGCAGAAGCCCACCGAAAACGAGGCCAAAATCCAAACTGGTCTTTTTCTGACTTGCGCCAATTGCTCCATCAGGAGTTGCGAGCCCGCGATATGAGCGAACGGTTGCGCCATTTGTCGGCGAATGAGCAAGGGCCTAACAAAAGCGGTTCTTTGAATCTTGGACAGTCCCCATTGTCTCGTGGAGACAGTCGGAGTCCCGGAATTGGCCGATCGTCCCTTAGGGACGACCAGGCATCTGGTCAGTCGCTTTCATCTCGTAGAGATGGTTGCAAACAGCCGGCTTCAGCCCATAGCCTATGAGGAATTATTTTTGGCCATAAAACGCTTCCTATCCCAGCTTTTAATAAAAATGTAGAACCCCATCGTCAGCCAAGCCCCCAATCTGATTTCTAGCCCCCAAAATAGATGTCGCCCCTTTTAATAACAATCTAGAGTGAAATTATTGGTGTTTAACAAGCAGAGCTCAATGCAAAATGGCGTGTTTTACAGCCATATTATCACTCCGTGAAATGAAACCTGCTGCGCCGCAAATAATCATCGCTGAGCTAAAATATAGTTAATCGATTTAGTTTAATCCCAACTAAATTGCAGCTAAGCCTCAGTTTTTAACTGAATTTTAAGAACCGACTGCTTCAGCGAAGTACCTACCTACTTGCTTATTTAAGCCTAGTTCATAGTAGTCCGGAAAGGTCCGTAGTTGTCCGTGTCCGAGTACGTGTCCGTGTCCGGAAGGTTGTCCGTAACATTTGTCCGTGTCCGTGTCCGTAAGCAGCATTAATTCATACTTCTACGGACACTCCACGGACAGTGCGTATGCGTATAAAATAACGCCTACACATTCTGCAGTGTACCAAGTGTAATAGAGTGCAAGCTTCAAAAAATCAATAAAAACGTTCTAAGCACACTAAAATGAAGCTGCTGAGCTGAAATTACTGGAAATTTAACATTATTTTACTATGCGCGGAGGAATTTTATGTACACGCATTCACACGTGACTTTAAGGGCTATAATCTGATTGGGTAATTCCTTACGGACACGGACAAAAGTTGAACTGAATTCAACTTGACTGCCGGACATCCGGACAGCCCTTACGGACACTCACAGACAAGTTCTTACGGACATCCGGACAACTGTGAATCAATCTACTTTTACGGACACGGACACGGACTCGGACACGGACAGCCCTTACGGACAACTATGAACCGGGCTTTACTGTGCTCACATGGTTCGCAAGCTAAATCTAGGCTCATACTTGTATTTGTCCCTATCGTTTCGTCGTTGACCGATTCCAGAAAACTGCTTGTCTATTTTTTTGGATGAAGATAGCTAAGGTCACTTCCAGACTGTATACAATTATGCAATTTTATCAATGTGTCATAAACACATTTGTCAATTTTTCACAGCAACAAACCGAAATTTAAAGTCCCTGTCATTGTGTTCTGAAGGACAATTAGTATGAATCGTGAAAACTTTAAGCTTTATCTAATTCGGTTTCAGCTACTCTTCAGCTCAATTGATATGGTCCAGTCCACCGTTTCTTTTGTAATACGTTTAATCAGCATATAAATTAATTTTCAATCCTGATTTCGACTACGTTGCAGTTTTTTCTTTGAAAAAAAGGAGAAACACGCTGGTCAATTTCATGAGATAAATGTATATTGTTTAGTAACGCAGCTAATACATAATGTATGCCATAACAGTGCGTTGTAAGCCTACGTAGGTATTTTCCTTTTTATAGTAGCCTGTTTAGTAACATCGTGTTATTATCATTATTGAATGACCAACCATCGATATTTTTGGAGTATAAAACATTTGTTATATGTTAAACTACAGCTAGTTCTTTATATTTTGGTGGAAGAAAAATCAAAAGAAAAAGAAAAAATTTGAAAGAAAAAACTGAATGAAAATTGAAAGAAAAATAATTCAAAGAAAATGGTCTCTACTGAAAAATGGTCTCTAGAAAAATGGTCAACTGAAAAAATGAAAATGGTCTATAGAAAATTAATCGCAGCTATTTCACAGCCTCGACGGCAAATAACGTTTTATGCCTGCTAATTTCTGCTCCAACACAACAGCTGTCACTTGGTCCGTCATAAAAATTGAAAACAGATGCTGTGGAAGAGTTTTCAATTTTCTTCAAAGAAAAAACTGCAGGAAATAAATTTTAAAAAAGAAAAAGAATTCACAGAAACAAAGGATTAGCTGTATGTGAGATAGAGAGCAATATGAAACTATCACAGTGTTGAGACTATGTGAACCAACAGTAGTGAGCAATATGAAACTGGACAGAGTTATGTGCGCGAATACTGAGTGAAATGAAATTATACTATGGGATACTATTTGAACTACTGTATGTGACACAAAAAATTTAAATCTAATCGATAGACTATCCAAATATGCAAATGAAATCTACTGATTGCAACATTGTGTACGTACTACGTAGATGTTTACAACATACAGTGAAATGCAGACCATCATGCAATGAGCACAGTTCAGGACAGACACATTTAGTGCGCACTGCGCACACTCACGCTCACCTACACCGGCAAAAATACACTCACCAAAGCACACATAAATGCGCACACAAGTCTCACCAAAATACACGTTGCCATTGCCCACACCTCATTCTAAAGAAGTCAATTGCGCTGTGGCACAGCAGGAAAAACCTTAGGGGAGGAATAGGTGGGAAAAACGGCATTTTTTCGCCTAATAATCCGGAGTCCCCCTATATCCCCCAAACCCAGGGGGGGGTCAAAATTGAACGTTCTTTCGAATAGGCTAGGTTAGAAGTTTGTAGGATGTAAGCTTTAGCTGGAAATCAAACTACTTTGTCTAAAAATTAAACTTTACATGAAAATTTTTGCGCAAAACTGGATTTAGGCAAGAATACTCCATGAAATAAAAACCTGCTGAAACCATTGAAACAGCAACTTCTAAGCTACAAAATGCTGAAAAAATTTCGTAAATCGGGTTAAGCTTGGAAAAGTTACAAAACTTACAACACAAGTAAGGTTCCGTACAAAAATCGGGTCATATCTGCAAAATTTTTTACATTATGAAGCTAGTTGAGGTTTTTTAGTGTGGTAAACTTATTTTTGATGCTTCTTAGCAGGTTTTTCCTTCAAATTAGGCCTCAGTCTTAGGCTTAGGCTTAGTGCCTAGGCTTAGCGCTTAGACTCAGGCCCGTATTCACATACTAAGTGTTATTCACATACTAACGCTAAGCGTTTGCTAAGTGCTAGCCGCTAAGCGCTTAAGGTGGCGCTCCTGAAATGTGACTTTACAAAAAACGGCGATTTGTCGCCGGTTTTAGATACACAATGCCAAGCTAGTGTAAAAGTATGCCTAAATACAAAAAATGAAGTTGATTGATACAAATTAGCATTCACTGTATACCAAACGGGAGTGGAACTTCGGCGTGCGATTTCTCTCCGCAAGTAAGTAGCTGTTGCGCAATCAATACCCCATTTTGCTCGCCTCAACGTGATCGAGCGGTCGCAAAATGTCATTTTTGATGAATATGATTGATATATCGAAAAACACAAAAATCGCGATTTTTGAAAAACATAAATTTGGCTAATTTTTTTAAATACTATCGATTTGCGGAAAATCAAATTTTGCGACCGCTCGAAAATGACAAGCTGCATTTATGTGCCAAATTTTAACTTTTTTGTTGAGCCAATTTTCTAAAATCGCAAGCCGAAAAATAGCGTTTGTATTCACACGCACTATATTTCTGTCTCATGCAGAAAGTATTGCGTTAGTTCACAAAAAGATTATACCACAGTCAATAAAACACTAGTAATGGTAATTAGTAATGCATTATAAAATTAGTCAAACTTTGTTAAATTCATGAACTTTGCAATTTTTTTACTAAATTGCGTAATTAAATAAATAATATTGAAACCAGCATACATTTATAAGTGTTATTCATTCGATTTTGACAATTTGTATGTCTGCTGTGTAGGTACTGGCTCATCCAACCAATTTTCTTCAAGCCGAACAACTCGAAAAAAGCTTTCGACTTTTTTGTGTAATTTCGTTACGTTTTCGTCATACTAAATATCCACAGCTAGTTTTTTATTTGGAAAATAAATATAAAGCTTGCTGGTTGTGATCTAACGAAGATCTAGTAATATAAAATTTTTAATATGAAATCCTGTAATGTGTGCGGTTGGCTCAAAACGTGAAGTTGGCAGACAGTATTCCGCGAATTTGTACTCCTCGTACAAATTAGTACAAAATGTGGTAATTGTGGTACAAAATAGTACAAATTCTGAGCTATCAGAAAAAGCATTTTTCAAAATTTATACTGACAAAGTGTCTGCCAACTTCACGCACGTACGAAATTTGTTCAAAATTGTTCAACAAAATTTTTATGTGATATGTACATCAAATTGAAGGAAATCACTTCTGATCAACTTTTGTTCTTACGATGCATGTTTATTTTTGCGCGTTTTCAAAATAATGGCCAAAACCCACATTTCAGGAGTGCCACCTTAACCTTAAGTATGTTTCGCATGTTAGAAGTTCAAGTTTGTGAATAACACTTACAGAACAGAACAGAAATAAGTTTACTCCAAAAACAAACGCCATCGTTAGTTAACAGAAAATGGTAAAACATTTATTCATAATCAGAATATATATGTATATAATGTAACAGAACAGGAGTAGGAGGGGGGACGACTCTACAGTCACCTAACCCCGCGCCCCCTTAAGAAAGGTTTTAGATCAATGCAATCCAGCCGTCGCTTAAAGTTTTTCAAGCTATTAGCCTCAACAACGTGGTTTGGTAACATGTTCCATATAGAAATAACTCTATTGGAAAAAAAAGGAATGGACCAAATTTGAACGACACAGTTTAGGCAATATTCTTAAATGATGTCCTCTAGCTCCAATATGGTTTGCAAAAATAAAAAAGTCCCGAACCTGTAGGTTAACTATTCCCTTTATAATTTTGTATATCAACACTATAGGGCCCCGTTGCACAAAAATTTATCAGTTATCAGTTATCAAGTATCAGTTATCAACTATCAGTTATCAGTTATCAGTATAGCGTTGCACGACATTTATCAGTTATCAGTTATCAAGTATCAGTTATCAGTATCAGTGTTGCACAAGAACACTGATAACTGATAACTGATAAATTATCAGTAAACCGTAAAAAACGTAGAAATTAGCGTTAATTCGACTGTTTTTCTAAAATTTTCTTCGTCATTATATTCACTTTTTTATGAGCTTCAATTTAGAAGCATATATTTTCACATTTGAATCAATTTTTGTATCACTTATACAAAGACAATGCTGTGTGGCTGGCACACTGTATGAAACACACTGGAACACTGAATCAGTTTTCATCCATAATATGGTACCAAAGTATGACACATTAGGCAAAAAGCGGCAAAATTGCAAGAAAATTCATTAAAACATTGTTTACATACATCAAAAGTAACTGTAGTTGCTTGAAAATGCTAATAAATAAAATTTATCAGTGAACGAACACTGATAAAAAATTGGCTAAAATTATCAGTTATCAGTTATCAGTGTTTTGTTTTGTGCAACGAACACTGATAATTCACTGATAAATGGCGGAAATTTTACTGATAACTGATAACTGATAACTGATAAATGATAATTATCAGTAAATTTTGTGCAACACTGATAATTGATAACTGATAACTAATAACTGATAACTGATAATTATCAGTTATCAGTAAACGCCGTGCAACGCAGTTTACTGATAATTTACTGATAACTGATAATTTATCAGTTATCAGTGTTTGGTGCAACGGGGCCTAGGTCATACAGTAAACGCCTCTCTTCCAGACTAGTCAAATTTAGGATAGATAAACGATCAGTATATGGAAATCAGATATGGTATCACAATCACGCATGCCGGGTATTTTCTTAGCGCTTATAAGCGCTAACACTAAAGGCCGATTCACACGCTGCGATTTTACTGCGATTTTGCCGCAGCGTTTTTGTCGCTGCGGCAAAACGCAGCTTGCCGCACGCAAAACGCAATGTCTGAACAGACGCAGCGTTTTTAGTGCGGAATGCCTGCGTCTTGGTTTTGCCGCCGCGTTTTAAACGCCAGACTGTTATTCGACCTGCGATTTCATTGCGTTTTGATGCTGCGGACGTGTTGGCATAAACAAATTTTGCAGACCAATTTGTCATTTTTTTGAAACAGTAAAGACGCAGCAAACTGACCTGCGAGACGCACTAAGGCCGCAAAGCTTGTTCAGACGGTGCGTTTCGCTTGCGACACCCTGCGGCTAGCGTTTTGCGTCAAAATCGCAGCGGCAAAAACGCACCGTGTGAATCGGCCTTAAGTGTAAACACTAAGTTTAAGTTAAGCGTTAGTGTTAGTATGTGAATACGGGCCTCAGAGCTCAGGCTTAAGGCCGATGCACACGGTGCGTTTTTGCCGCTGCGATTTTGACGCAAAACGCAAGCCGCAGGACAAATTGCTAAGCGAAAATTGTTTAAACCAACACATCCGTAGCATCAAAACGCAATGAAATCGCAGGTAGAATTGCAGTCTGGCGTTTAAAACGCTGCGGCAAATTCAAGACGCCGGCATTCCGCACTAAAAACGCTGGGATTGGATCAAGTGCAGTTGGAGGGGGGAAATAGTGGACCTATTTTTTGGAGTAGAGCACCTTGGGGGAAGCATTTTTTGTAATAGAACCCTTATCCACAAATTTGGATTTTCTGAGCTATGACCCCTTGAAAATTGCATTTTCAGTGTTTTTGGACGTGAACGTAGGCCAAAGTTCGTAGCCAAAATTGGCTATAATCTTTGTTTTTGGATAGTTTTGAGTGCGTTATGATGTTTTAAGTCATCGTCTAGGCTTAGTTGGCAGGATTCTCTAGGCTGAGCTGGCAGGATTTTTTCTGAAAAATTCGATTTTTTATTGCCTAAGCCTGAGCCTAAGCCTAAGCCTGAACCTAAGCCTAAGCCTAAGCCTGATACTAAGCCTAAGCCTAAGCCCCATACTAAGCCTAAGCCCTAAGCCTAAGCCTAGTTTGAATTTGGTCAAAAATTGGACGTTTCTGGCGAATTCGGCTAATTTTTCGGCTGGAACACGGTCAAAGAGCCTTTGTTTTGATTCTAAAAAATTGTAAACAATAATCTGACACCATTTAGACACGATTAGAACGCAAAAATCAACGGCTTCGGAAAAAAAATTGTAAAACGTCCCTCACTGAGGGTTCAGATATCGGGGGGTCATATCTCAGAAAATCCAAAAATGAAATAGGGGTTCTTGAAGCAAAAATGCATCCCCCAAGGTGCTCTACTCAAAAAAATAGGTCCACTATTCCCCCCCCCCCAACTGCATTTAACCCAAACGCTGAGTCTGTTGAGACATTGCGTTTTGCGTGCGAAAAGGTGCGATTTGCCGCAGCGGCGAAAACGCTGCGACAAAATCGCAGTAAAATCGCAGCGTGTGAATCGGCCTTTAGGCTTAGTGCTTAGGCTGAGGCTTAGTGCTCACGATTAAACTTCGTTGTGGGTGAGCAAAAAATTAGTCTTAGTTTCCTGCATCAAATAAAAGGTCTTTTGCTACTATGAAAAAATAAAGCTGAACTTTAAAACCGAAATTGCCCCTCAGCGTGAGCTTGGCTCTGAGCCTTAGGGAAGTTTTGAACTAGGATTTGAGGCATTAGAATTTATTGTGACGCCATATTTATGCCTTAAATGTGATCTTTTTGGGGAAAAATGTTTAATAGCCATCTGCTGCGCAAAAAAGTATAAAAGTTCATTTCGCGTATTTTATAATTGAAAAAATCTACATTTTTTGGCCAGAATAAGCAAGAGATGAGCAAATAAAGCTGAATAAAATATATTATTATGTGTTAATATATGCTCATAAAATTGCTGACTGATATAATGAGCGAGCTGGTCTTATTTTGCGAGAATTAGCCCCAATATGACGAAAAATTAAGATTTTCGACAAAATTTGAATTTTTTGGAAAAGCTAAAAATCAAAATTTTTTCGCTTGGAAACTGCTAAAAATGAACTCAGCGCATGCGAAAACCTATAAAAACGTGTTTTTACGCTGAAAAAATATGTGTTTGAATTCCCCCCCCCGCCGAAGTGCACCGCTAATTTTGATCCAAATTTGGTCAATTGGAGACGTATCAGAAAATTTTTTCGGCCGGGCCATAAAAACTAAAGGGGAGACCCTCGTGTAATATTGGACACGTCTCCAATTGACCAAATTTGATATAAAAAGCAGAAATTTTCCCAATTTTGTTCTGTTGTTTCCCTTTAGCTCTTTTATCGTAGGACATTCTTAGTAAATTTGCGGCCGTAATGTCAAAAATCTTCTCAAAGTTGTCAAATTTGCTAGCTTCTGCAAATTGTCGACCCACCAGTTTTGCAGTTTTCTCTGTTTCGAGCTTCCATTTTACTTTCGATGCATTTTACTTTCGATGCCGCTCTGGTCAAAAAATTAGCATCGTTTTTGAACAAAATATGCGAATATGTGTCGTTTTTGGCGTTAAATTTGCAATTAAGTGCATTTTAACGCCTTTCGAAAAATCGAAAGTCATTCCCCCCGAAATTTTTTCCTGGCTACGCCACTGTATTAACATACACTGTTTAATATATACAACATGATATTTTGTTTTTTGCTATATAGTATATATAGCTAATAGCTATTTTTGTTTTAGCTAGTTTCCAGTGAACACTGAGAAATTAAGGCGATGACCACAGCCGTTGAACAGCGCCCATCGGACACAGAGATGAAAGTTAAATTCAAGCCCACACCGCCACCCCTTGATGTGAGCTTTTGTAAACTTTTTTGATGGTAGAAAACCCTGGTATCAGTGTCGGATCTTGAAGACCCACTGCCCACGGTCATATAAAAACATGCCATTGTTTTAAAACTCACTCTGATAGCGTTGAATTTGTATATTCGTCGAAATTTTCAATTTTTTCTGGGTGTTATATACTTAATCTATGTACATACATATATACGTGTCCATGGTCCTGTTGCGTATCAAAAGTTTAAGTTAGCACATATCTATATAACTACACTGAGCTGACTAAGCTCACATTTCTCCTTCCAATCTAGCATTTCATTCAAACAGGGTAGCTAAGTTGCAATTGGTGTAATTGGCGTTTGCTAGAGGATTTGGCCCCTCCACAAATGTCATCGCTTTTGAGGCGATACCACAGACTCCACAAGGCCAAGAAACAGAGATGAGCATTACACCCATGACTGGATCAGCAAAAACGCTACATCCAGGGGTTATGTAATACGTACGTACGTAACCTAACCTGCCTTTTTACTGTTTACCAATTGTTCGTCTTCAACGATACGCATTTATTGTTGATGAGGATAATGCGACTACGTTTCAATTCTAGTTTCAACAGCAGCTTGAATTTTGGCGACCAAACTTTTTGGTTCCAGTGGGTTTGAATGAACCTGTTCGTGAAGTAATGTTTGTTGTATACACTGGGTTTTCCCTGGTGAAGGTACATATATGTGTAACAGTACTCCCTCCGCCTAAGTTGGTAAACCTTAAAACTTTCAAGTCGTAGCACCAGCACAAAATGACAAAGTCAAATTACCGAAAAATACTAAGTTGAAAAGCCTGAAAAGCGTACGGTAGGTGGAGGACAGTAGAGACTTACGGTAGCTACCGTTACAGAACTTACGGTACAATGAAGCTCGCTAGAACTACCGTATTCAGCACCACGCATGAGAGATCATGCGGAACTTTAGCCATGAGAATCTCCTAATGTTATCACAGGCTCAATTATTTTAGGCATAAAAACTCTTTACAAACCGGTTTTCCCCGAATTTTGGAATCGTAAGCTTGAGAACCAAACTTAGAAATGGCATAAAAACTACAATTCTTAGAATACCATAAAAACTGGCTAACACTGATTGGTTGAACCGCCTAAATGAAGGTTTCTGATTGGCTAAGCTTAATGAACCAATCACGCTCAATAAAATGCAATTGTGGATAAATAAACGGCACAAACCGGCAAAGCAATCAGTCGGGCAGTCAGTGTGCATCACTCCTAGTTGGTAGTCTGTTGGTTGTTATGCCCTGCTGGTCTGGGTTGCCGAGTGACGCCGTCGTCGGAGTTGGAGTCGAGTCGCTACTGTGCGTGGTCTGTTCAATAAACTAATGTAAGTTGTGGTCTCGTGTCCTCCTGTATTAGGTCAGTTAAGTCACAACGCAATGTGCGAACCTG